>JBBPDC010148132.1:0-22032 GCA_037974485.1 Hemigrammopetersius urotaenia
GTGTGTGTGTGTGTGTGTGTGTGTGTGTGTGTGTGTGTGTGTGTGTAAATATATATATGTTAGAGAGAGAGAGAGAGAAGATAGAAAGAGGCAGAAAGAGAGAGAGAGAGGTGAGAGACAATGACAGAGAGAGAAGTAGGAGAGAGAAAGAGAGAGAAAGGAAAATGAAGAGAACGAATAGAGAGAGCGAGAGAGAGAGACTAAAGTACTCATTTCTTTTGTTATTGCAAACTCTTATTCTAATTATCAGCTCCACCTTAAATAGTGCATCCGTTACACTGCAGACTGTGTGACCGTCCCAATGGAACTACTGTACTATTTAAGGTGGAATGGAAAGTTGGACTAAGAAGTGGATTTTCCTTGTTAGCTTCACAGCTGTGGAAATCTTGATTAGCCAGGCTTGTTGAGACTATGATGGGCTGGAAAGATGCCTTGAGCTTCCCACTAAGACACAAAATGGCTTGTTTGAATCATTTAAATCTGATCTTGGCAGAGGTTTTTCTAGTGGGATGTAGAGGAGCTTCTTTACTGGAGTGGTGGAGCAGAACAGGGTGTACTGGTTCCTGAAGGCTGGAAACAGCGAGGCGTGCTTTGACCCGTTAGTCTCACTGGGTGATGACTGTGAAGTGGCAGGCTGGTGTGTGGTTTTCTCTCGTTTGGGAGTGTGTGGGGCAACCAGTCTGTCTGAGAAGATCATGCGCTCAGGCACATGGATAAAGCCGTTTTTATTCTGGCGTTTGATTGTGCTTTGTGCTCTCCTCTCGCTGGCCCGAGAAACTGGGGTGAAACAGCACAGGCCTGAGATTTAAACTCAGGAACAGATGCTTCACTTGTTTGGCACCTTCTTTTCAAAGTGTAGGCTTTCAAATGTTGCAGCTGAAGAAGTCAGAGCCATAATTTATTCGGTCATAAATCCAAAAATCTGTATTTTGGAACTCTATGCAGAGATAAATTTAACTTCTTCACGTCTCTGGATATCTTTTGACATGCAGCTCTGGGGGAAAAATATAAGAGACCACTGCAAAAATGTTCAGTTTCTCAGGTTGAGATGAGGTGTTTGTGTATGAATTTAACAGACACTGGACTGGCATGGTTTCACACAGAGATGCTGATTAAAAAATATAAATTGCGGTGGTCACTTATTAATTCTTGCAGCTATATATATATATTCTCTTCAGGATGAATGATGAGAGAATCTGTAACAGTGCAGGTCTGACTCCTATTAACTGGTTGTTGGTGATGCAGAGTCAAATTTTAGACCGTCCTTTAACTTTAAGTTGTACTCTGCAACTGTTCCAGCATTTAATAGCTCTTATCTAACCATTTTCTGGCTAATAAAGGAACTCAAATGTAAATACATTTGTTAGCTACGAGTTTTCAGTAAATATTAAGTAACATGCAAATGGAGAAAATCACAGTGTTTGCTACAACCCGGGACTGGTAGTGTACGAGGAAGCCCTGAGCTGATCTCACACTCTTGCCAGAAAGGGCTAAAAAAGATGAATGGCTCTTTTAGGAACCATAATTGTTAATATCACAGAAGAAATTATGCCACTTTTCCAATATTGAACCTGAGACTGGCCTCTGGGGAACAATCTCAGTAAGAAAATGCATTTTTTCACTCTGAGTGTGTCAGTAAACTCTGATTTCAGTAAATATAAACCGTGTAAAACAGTCTAGAGCCGGTGTTTGTTCTCCTAAACTTGCTGTTTGCTGCTCTTTCTCTTGGCACGCCAACGCTCGGCCGCTCTCCGGAGCCCCCTCCCCCTCTGCGGGTTTACCCCACCCACTAGTGGGCGGAGACTGACCTGAAAGTTCTCCCAGATTCAAAGATCTTGTGTTTTTTCTGTTTGTTTCTAAGACCAAAAATAAAAGAAATTTGTTCATTTTTGTTCTTCATGGTCATTTGTGTGTAACGTAATTTTTAAAACCCCAGTAGCTGTTTATATTATTACATGTTTTTACATTGCAATAGCTTTGGTTCTATGTGACACAGGAACACTAATCATATAAGGAGTTGTTATCATATGATGACATTTTATAATTTCTCACGCTTTTGGTGTGGGTCTGCAGCGCTCGTGTTCTGAGGGTTAAAGTGGGTTTGCTGGAGCAGGACAGGTGGGTTACAGCAGTGGCCCCCAACTTTTATTTCGTCACGGCCCGGCCTTTAAGGAGTGGCAGATAAATATATGTATACGTATTTATACATATACCCATAACAATGGGGATATTTTAAAAATATAATAATGGGGTATCTTTAAAATATAATAATAAATGTAAATCCAGTGTGTACTCGCAACTTTATTAACAGCATTTTCATAACAACGAGCCGACAACTTAACACAGGTAACATCCATGTTTTTTTTCTGTGCAGCCCGCGGACCGGTACCGGGCTGTGAGTCATGTGGTACTGGTCCGTGGGGGTTGGGGACCACTGGGTTACAGTGTCCAAAGAGAGGCGTCTACAATGAACCTCAGCTCTGGGTAAAAACACCCCAAAAAAGTGCTAAAATGGAAACCTTTCAAAAGACATATAAACATCTAGTGTAAAAACTTCTAGTGTAAATGATTTTGTGTTTTCATGTTGTGAAAACCCTTTAAACCCTTTTAACTGAGCTAAGCAGTAAATGTTTTGTAGATTTAACACCCACATTGCGATACATACAAACAAGCAATAATGCAGTGAAACATATCAAGACTTCCCTCATAAGGCTCAACATGCCCCTGAAAATCAAATCAAGAGGGTCAGAAATGACCTCTTGATAATATTCATTTCTGGCACTGTCCAGTGAGGTGTACTGGAGTCTGAAGGGATGAGTGGGGCTGCGGCCAAATGAAGTGGAAGAAGAGAAAGGAGCTTTGAGTGTGCTGTGGTGGCACGAGCACCGCCTGTCACCGCTCATCAACCCGGTTCCTCGTTCGGAGAGGACCCAGCACGTTTTCATGGAGCCAAACTGTTCCAGAGAATCGCAGTAGGGAGGAACTTCACTGCTGCGTTTGCAGATACGTAAAAAACCCTCGAGGCTCTCAGCGTTCGGCCCGCTGAGGTGTGTGTGCGCAGCCTGATGGACCAGTTCTCCGTCCCACCCCTGTTTTCTTGCTTTCTTTGAAATCTCTGTGTCAGCATGGAGCTTTCAGACTGTCACCAAAGTCCTCAAAGGGCTTGAAGGGAAATACCAACAATTTTTCAAAATGCATGTGTAATTAAAATGCATGAGTGCGTTCTGTTCAACGCAGTGGTGAAAGGGACCAGACGTCTGAAGAGTTTAGTGCCTCTAAAAGTTACTTCTTCACAAGTTTTGGCTTAAAACAGATATTTACAAGGTCAATATATTTTCCCTTTTTCATATAGATACAGGCCACATACTGAACCTGCAGTGCAAAATCAGCTCATTTGTAATGTTTTGTGTCTGTGCTGTCATGAGAATCAACACAGTTACAAAAATGCAACGTTTTGACCGACAACACCTTAGCTCTACATCTTCATGCTGAAGTTATAAAGAGTGTTTCAGCCTGAACTGCTTTTTGTACGATACCTAATAACAGAACTACATGCCAGTCAGAACTGAAGCCTATCATAATAACCTATTCATTTCCAATGGAAGGGAGGAGGATGCAAAATGGTGTTGAAAATCTGAAATTTTGACATATTTGTTGCCTAAAGCCATTCATATGTTCTTCATTCAAGTGTTTTTTTTTCATGTAGAAATGTTTAGGATACATAAACATATATATAGGTTTAATTATAAAGACGTCGCTCTTTAATTCTCAATTGTTGATGTCTCTGAGTGTGCTGCACCTACTGTACAGTCCAGGAGGATGCTATTTAGTCTCACTGTGTACTTAATGTAAATGGCTGTGGTGACAGGAAAGCTCTACTTGACTTGATAATCAACATTAGATGTAAATAAGACACATGTAGGTTCACCAGTGTTTTTGTGACCGTAAATAATATGTGGAAACCATTTGAAACATTTCACATCTCTCCAGTCTGAAATGATGCGGTTTTTACCACCTTTTGGAATTCCCCTGTATGAGTAATCAGATATGAGCAGTCTATGTCTTCCCTTTATGTAGTTGCTGTCTTTTGTAAATAGGTTAATGTTCTTAAGTGATGCCCGAAGGGGAACTTTGCCACAGTAGCTGGAAACACTGTCATTATGTACACACAACTACACGCATCTCATGTTTACATGTACACACAGTAGGCAGCGTGTGCTATGCAGAAATATTAACATCACAGAACGTCCTACTGTTCTGCAGAAAATACCATGAGGCTGCTGCTCAGTCCATATTCAGGTTTAAGCATTTTTTCTTGGAGACCTGTGAGGTGAGAACATGATGCTGAGGTCCTGGTGTTGGAACAGGGCTCTTCTGCGTTAAAGAGGCTGCTGACATTTCCTCGGGCTTTTGTGCACAAACACACTCCAGTGCACCTGCTCCAGACTGACATTTCCTGAGCTCCTCTCACGGGGCACCATCTTTCACCCAGCTGGCAGAAAATAGCTTGGCTGAGTTGGGCGTGCGGTCATCCCACATTCGAACGGCCCTGGGCCGCTGGCCTCGGCCTGCACTTGCGTTTGAGTGTGAGCTTTTTGCCAAGATTTAAAAATATAGACTACAGGGGGTCCCCGGGTACAACAGTCTCGACATACGAGGTTTTGAGTTTAAGACACTCACTACCATAAAAACTTTTAAAAACTGAGACGTGGGGGTTTCGTCAGACTACGTGAGCAAAGCTGCCATTCCCACTTGTGGGACTAATTAATGCTTCTTATCTTGTCTTATTTTATGTGTAGAACAAGAGAAAACATAGAGGAATGTTTTCCCAGACAGGGACTAATACAAAGCAGGAACCTTTATGATCAACTGTTTAAGTACAAACAAAGACAAGTGGAATCAGGTGTGATCCTGCTTGTTAAGAATGTAGTACTAGTCTTCAAACCCTGTCTGAACAACAGGAGTGCTCCAGGAGCATGACCGGGAAGCTGTGATTTGTTGTATTTCCAGTTTGTGTAGAAGTGTTGAATGAAAAGTTCTCTCAGTTTTTGTGATGGTTCTGCTGGGAATTGATCATGTTGAATATCTAAACCTGATGCTGTCATACTACTAAGTGACTTAAATATCCCTTTGCCTTCTTGATCTTTACGCTACAGTAGTTTTTATGGTCTCTGGGCCTGTGATGAATGTCTGGGGGAATGTCCTGCTGCACTTTGTCTCTTTAAAGGAAAAGCGATGTTTCGTTTCACTCCCTGGCAGTCAAGTGATCAGCACACATGAGGCTGTGGCCAGTAGCGAAGTCACGAGGCTGCAGGCTGTCAATTGAAACCCTATCCTGCTGTCATTTGAACTGGGTTTATATGGTTGACTTAGCTTAAAGGTGAGGAGCTGTCGAGGAGCAGCTCGCCGGCTAGTACAGTCTTGCACTTTGCAGCAGTTTGTTGTAGTTTTGGTTGACTTTCGGAGACGTCTTATTTCTGTTATGCTACTATAGGCCAGATAGAAGTCACATTGTCTGTCACTACCGGGCACGCGGCTCGCAGCCAGAGAGGCAACAATGCGGCCTTGTGTGGGTCAAGACAGCATTGCATCTGACCCACGTTACGCAACAGATCACCTTTCCCAGCTCTTTAGTGCCGGTGACGGCAGCAGCCTGCCTTTGTGTGCACCGCTACACACTGGAAGATCACACTGTACACCATTTGATTATGATTTTTGGATGAAAAAAAATGAGCGCAACCAGAAATCTCAAACCTCAGAGGTTTGATTTGATGCATTTATTAATCACTTTCTTTGTATACAGAATATTGTAGTATTTACACAATGATAAAATATAAATTAAGGTATTTTGCATTTATAGATTGAAAAATAGAACATTTTATTTTGGATTACATGAGTTCTTACTAAATATTAACTGTTATTATAATTGATTATAAGTAATGCTGGGCAATGATTAAAACATTTTAATCATGATTAATTGCATGATTTATTGCATTTGTTATACGCAAAATTAAGTAATGAATTTTAAAGTGTATTGCACACTTTTATTTTTAAAGTACTGCTATATGAACAAAAGTGCAATAACATTTGGTTTGCTCTATAAACAAATAAGGAGCTTTTTAACAGCAGCATTCCCTTTAACACAGTTACACTGTTACACGGCTGCCATTGCAGGGCATTCACGTTTGATCTAAAATAGTTGTCAGCATTCAGTAAATAATTCATTAACGCGAAAATAATGCATTAACTTGCCCAGCCCTAATTATAAGGGAAAGTGGCATTTGGCTCACGCCCTTATCCAGAGTGTCTCACAGTCATTAGATACAGAGACAGTCTTACAGTCATTAGTTACAGGGACAGTCTTTCAGTCATTAGTTACAGGGACAGTCTTTCAGTCATTAGTTACAGGGACAGTCTTACAGTCATTAGTTACAGAGACAGTCCCCCTGGAGACACTGATGGTTAAGTCTCTTGCTCAAAGACACCACCATGATAACAACGATGAAAAACAGGAGACATTGTGATGATCATGATCTTCCATCCTGTCTGTGGCATTATGAAAACACACATGGCCGGACGGGTCGGTGGGGGTGGCGCTGCTCAGGCTGCTTTGGAAGGCGCTTGTCTTTTGATGTTTCCTGTATTAAGCAGTGTTGACATGCTGCCTTTATTGGCCTGACACCTCCCGCTGATGCTGCACTCTCTGTTCTGCTTCAGACCTGGATTCAGTTTTTCTCCAAGTGCAGGCTTTGGACAAATTAAATCTAAAAGCGTTTAAGGAAATGCAATGCAATTAAAAGCATATACACTTTATAATCAGGATTCAGATAGAAAATGCTTCCAGAAGTGTGCAATAATAAACTACATGCACTAAACTAGAGCTGGTTAACTAAAGTGTAAATTCCCAGAAATAATGGACTGAGCAACTTTAAAGGAATACTGCAGTGATTTTCTACCTGTTATCTAACTAAATTATATGTAGCATAATTTCCAGGCATGATAGTGATGTAACATTTCTGAGCGGAAACTGAAATGAGTTCGCTGCTCGCTGGGCTCACATCTCCATGCTCGGTGACAGAGATCACAGACGACAGCAGACTCTGTTCACTGTTAAATGTGCTCGAGCCACAGCGTTCCAGTCACTATTTAAGGTGTGAATGTCACTGAAGATTAATTTTTTTCATTTTTTGAACTATTTGATTACAATATTTAGAGAAATAATCATGAAATCTCAGACCTCACCCAGGTTTGATTTGGTGCAATTTGTTTCTGAGTATATAGCTTGAAAAACTGAGTGTTATTTTGGCTTACTGAAGCTCTTACAAAATATCAACTGTTTTTATAATAAATTATAACTGATTATGATAATGATGATGAGGAGCAGTCTTGTAAAAGGGGGAATTTCAGTTTCTCTGTTATTTCATCAGAGGCCAATTAATAGCAGGCTCATTATTTCCAATTCAAGTCTTTGTTGCCACAGCTTTGCACTTTAGCACCAAATTGTAAATGAGTCTAAGAAGTTAATGGTAATGATGTTCCATTATTATCTGTATATGACAGTAAAGTTGCTTTCCTGAGTGTGTGGTAACCAATAGTTTGCTGCAATTCAAACAATAAAAAATATTAGGTGGCGCTTTTTTCTGTTTTGAGCGTCGGCATCACGGCTGTGAAATTACCATGGCTGCCATCTTTACACACTTCACCTGGGCAATGCTGACCTTTAGGAGGACAGACTTCTCTTGAAGGACCTTCAGAAGGGATTAAACAACAGAGCAGACTGGGTTTCCCACACAGTGTCGGTAGGGGCTGTAGCGGTTAAAACTGCTCATTAATGATTACTCACACTCACTGCAGGACAGATCATCCACTGGGCTGTTTGAGTTTCACCCTCAGGTTAATGGCCAGTGTGTTCCCATGTTTGGTTTAAATGGTTCAGGGGCAACTTTGAGACATGCAACACACTGCAGCTAACAACACACTATCCCATTTTAATGCCAGGCCTTAATGAGCCCCTCCACAGGTTTTCGTCATCTCGCCTTGATTATGCATTACTTTACCAGCTTAAAAGAACTTTATTATGAATAATAATAATGCATTCTATTTATAGGCACCTTTAAAACAATAAAAAAAACAATAACAACATGTAAAGTACTAAAGACTATAAAGTAGGAGATTATTGAATAAGCAATACATCGGAATAATTAAGATAAATCTTAAATAATAAAGTATAAATGCTTAAAATTAAGTGTCTTAAATGCTTTATGTTTCAAAACCACTGCATATACACATGGCTGCATATACAACTACATTATTGGCCTAGTGGTTAGAGAGTTACCCCCGACAGAAAGGTTTGAATCCCAGGCCTGTCAGTGGCACCACTGAGGTATTATTGAGTAAGGTCCTGGTTGTCCACTCAAGTAGAGAATGGCCACTGCCAAGTTGTGATTTGTGAGTTGGTGAGACCATGTTACAGCTATAGTAGTACTGAGACAGGCTCCAGATCTGTACAGCGTCTTATTGCTGAACGGTAGTGAATTATCCAAACTACAGCCAGATTTTATTTAACTATTAACTTTCAAATATCACACTGCAGCAAATCTAGTTTCGAACATGAATCCGTCCAATGATGCTTTGTTAGTGAACATTAAACTGTTTTTCTCCTCCCACCATGCAGCCTCACTATGCCAACATACCTACATTCTATTTTTTGTAAAATGTAGTATTTTTCACAGGTTGTATATCTTTTAGCTTTAGCATTGGTATTATTTTTGCTGTTATTTGATTTTGTTTTATTGGTGCAAAAGTACAACACCCTAAACAATAATCTTCTGTCCTGCATGTTCACTTTTCCAGTAAGCGCTTTGCATTCTTTGGTCTGGGCCTGTGGAGCAGTATAGATACTGTGCATGTCCATGCTTGAGTGGAGCGGAAATTCATGAGAGGCCTTAAACAATGCTGTCATTACTCTGGCTTTAAAGTCAGGTTTTATACGTCTGTAGGGTCTTTGGGAAAAAAACAAAAGATAAACTATCCGGCGACACTTCTCCGGGTTCTCTCAGCCGAGGCCACAGAAGGCTGCAGGAAGGAGGGAAAACCAAAATGTCGATAGGCTCCGTTAACTGTTTACATGTATCAAAAAATACTTTCCCTGCATCATTTAGCGCTGTAGTTTAGAGAGAAGGTCATCTGTTGTTTTCTTTCAGATTTCAGTTGAAGAACTTGATTCTTCTCTGTTGCTTAAGCTAACCTAAGCTTCTATCTATCTATCCAAATATCTGTCTGTTTGTCTGTCTGTCTATCTATGTCTATACTCCATTCTTAATTCAAATATTTTATCTTATATTATCTTATCATATAAAAAACCTTAGAATCTTGCTCTTAACTCACTACATTTTCCATTCAGTGCATCAAATCTAGAAACTTCTTTAAAGTGGTGGTAAATGGAAACTGGGGGCACAATGTCCAATCTCAGTTTCTCCAGAATGGAATGAATTTACATCATAAGGAAAGGCTCTTCCTGGTAACTTCTCAATTGCTCAGACTTGTCCATCCGGTATAAGAATAAACACCGCTATGGGCCGTAACTCTACCTTCGATCTGTCAGCGTGTTGTCAGTGCACTGTTCAGATGAATGAGGTTGCCTCTTAAATGGTTGGTGTGCTGGTAATAGAAGTCCACAGTGCTTATCCCAGTAGTATGTAGATCAGTGCATGAACAAGTGAAATTAATACTCACTTCGGAGAGCCTGTGGTGTAATGTAGCATCTGTGACCAGGAGTCCTCCAGTACGCACTTCTCTGCCTTTACTGAGAAATCGTCCATGTGCAGATTGTAAATGGTGTTAGTGCACAGTGTATCGTTTGTTATTCACTCTGGCAATGTGATTGCTTCTACATTTGAATAAAAATATCCAGCACTCTGGGCGACCCTGAGATTCATTTTAATTCACCGAGCAAACAACTCCCAGAAAAATAATCCAAAAAGCCCTGACCGCCTTAAACTCTTTTTGTTGGGGAGAGTTTGCTTTTCATGGAATATCTTTGCAGAAAGATATGCCTTAATAAAAATACTCTGGATTTACAGTTAAATGAAGTGCAGCTGAAGCAATTATGTGCCCTATAAGGGAACTCCAGTTCTTGAGTTAAGGAGAAACACCCAGCTGGCCTAAGAATAGGGGAAAACATGACCCCTTTGTGGAGAATGCATTATGAAGGGAATCCCTTCCTTAGCTAGAAAATGGTTGGAGGGATAGTTTTCTAACTATTGTGAGGCGAGGAGGCAGAGCTCCTGGCACGTGTCCCCAGAACTGAACACGGGGCTCCTCCCCAGGTGAACTGCATCAGGGGAGCTGGGACTCCTCAGCGAGTGAGGGATGGAAGACAGGAGAGTAGAGGTGGAGAGAAAGACTGGAGAGAGCCCTTGGTTTTGATTTTTTATTTCAGCCCAAAGTGGTGATGGCTTTGTTTGCTGTTTTTGAACTAGTATGAAGTTTATTTTGTAATAAAGATCGGTTGTGCTCTGCTGTTGGTGTCTGTGTAGGTTCTTGGTGTGTGTTTAGGCTTTCCAGTCTGTGGGCTTTGACTGTTCTCTGGACCGACCTCACACTATATAAACACTCACTGTTAAAGGTTTCCTGAGATTTTTTAAACCTATCAGCTCCTCTGTAATGGGTGATGATGATTAGGATGATGATGAGGATGAGAATGATGAGAAGGAGGAGGAGAAGGATTATGATGAGGATGAGGTTTATGATGAAGATGAGGATGAGAATGATGAGGATTATGATGATGAGGATGATGAGGATTATGATGAAGATGAGGATGATGATGATTATGAGGAAGAAGAAGATGAGGATGATGATGATGATGATGATGATGATGGGTAGAAACTTTATCCAGGGTACTGGAGCTTAGCAGTGTGTTTACAATGCCGTCCTGCATGGGGCCTCCATTAATAAACCATGTAATTCATCTTTTCAGAGGGAACTGCAGGCCTGTGTTGGGCAAGGAGCTGTTTAAGACAGGAAGCAAATTGGATCTGTTAAATTATAGACATGTCTCCATCTTAAGTACATTATCAAAAGTTAATGAAATTATCATTTATTAGCAAATTAACAATTATATGTCTCTACATAATATTTTGTATGAATTTCAGTCAGGCTTCAGGAGATCCCATTCCACTGATATGTGTTTATTGTTCCTCACTGACTACATCAGGAAAGAAATGGATGAGGGAAGGGTATGTGGTATGATAATGTTGGACCTCCAGAAAGCTTTTGACACAGTGGAGCATAGTATCCTGTAAATGAAGCTCAAAGCTTTGGGCTTCAATGAGTTAGCTTTAAAATCGGTTAATTCCTATCTTATAGGCAGACAGCAGATGGTAGATTTAAATGGGATACTTTCCAAACCAAAAATGCTAGACTGTGGTGTACCACAGGGGTCAGTACTGGGGCCTCTTCTTTTCCTTTTATATATAAATGATCTGAAATCAGCATGCCTAAGTGAGCTCTTTTTGTATGCTGATGATTCAGCCCTGTTAGTCTCCCATAAAGATGTAAAAGTGGTCGAGCAAACACTGAGTTGTGAACTTAGGAAAGTAAGGAACTGGTTAGTGGATAATAAGTTATCTTTGTATCTTGGGAAAACAGTTTCAATTTTATTTGGGACTAAGGCTAGGCTTAAAAAGTCTCCAGGATTCAGGGTTGAGTTAGATGGTGCAGTAATTACAGCTAAAGAGTCCATAAATTACATTGGCTGTGTGCTTGACAACAACCTGTCAGGGGACAGTGTGGCACAAAAAGTTCTGAATAAAATTAACAACAGAATTAAATTTCTTGCCAGGGTATCTAGGTTTCTTGAGGAAGGAACTATGAAAATGCTGTCAGGAACCCTTGTTCAGTGCCATTACGACTATGCTTGCAGTTCGTGGTTTAGCAGTGTGTCTGCAGATCTGAAGAAAAAACTGCAAACATCACAAAACAAACTAATAAGGGTATTGTTCAAGCTCCCAGCACGTACCCACCTGGAGCCTTCACATTTTGATAGACTCAAGGTAAATGATAGAGTGAAGCAGATTAAGTTATGTCTTGTGCATAGGATCTTGAATGGTGAGGTTCCAAGCTATTTTACGGATTATTTTCATAGGGTTAGGGATACACATTTATATTCCACCAGAGGGAGCTTTACTGATCTTATACGAATTCGGTTTAAGACTTGTATGGGTAGAGAGTCATTCCTGTACTCTGCAGCTGTCCTTTGGAACAGTTTGCCTTGAGACATGAAAGAAATAGAAAATAAGACACGATTCAAGAGCTGCCTTAAGGAATGGTTAAGGAGTTGATACACATGATACACATGGAACACAATGGAAATAAGCATTATTGCTTTTTTGTGCTATCCTGACTTTTATTTATTTAATTATTTTATTTTATTTTGTGTGGATGGTGCGGTATTTATAACTGTATCATGTTTTTTTAGATGAACTGAACTGGTCAAATGAATAAATCAATCAATCAATCAAAACCCTGGCCCTCGTTTTACTTCATTCACACACTTGATCCTCGAAACCAGCAGTTTGAGTGACACACTGGTATGCTGGCAAAACTCCTTCTGAAACAGTATCTTTCCCTTCTCAGTGTTAGATCAATGTTTAGTTTAGATGTATTTTAACACCAGGGTCCATTTCTACTGCAAAACAGCTGAGATGAGCTTTACCTGAGGATCGTTAAAGACGACAGAAAATGAATTCATCAGGCAGTAATGGTGACAGATAGCCAGCGTGACGTAAAGATGAGCAGATTCTGACCATTTTGCAAAAAACATTCACTTTGAGCTGAAGGATCTGTATCTGTCTTGAAGCTCAGAGAATTAAACGATAAAACTATAGGAGCCCTGAGCTCTGATGTAGTAAATGTGTACATCTTTAGAAGTAGTTTTTTTCTGTTAAACTGTGTATGTATCCTGTATACTTGTTTTTTGCCCAATCCTTAATATTTTCTCTTTTATTCCCAAATATAGTCGATCAGTGTCACGAGGGCTGGGTGTAATGGGCCCTCGTGATTTACCTCAGGGTTCGCAGGGAGAGACAGGATACCAAGGTTCCATGCTTCGTGATTTATTGTGCAGAACAATCAAAACAAAAAGGTACGCGGGCCGTCAGGAAAACAGAACAGAACTCGGCTCCAGACAGGGTAAACGAGGCAATGGACAGATAACTGGGGTGAACTCAAACAGGGTATGAATAGGGACAAAAATCAGGGGAAACACAAACCAGCTGTGAAACTGAGGACCATGTAAACAGAAAACAACTGAGGACCAAAGACACGTGACCAAAACAGAATGTCAAAATAAAGGCATGACAGAAAACACAAAACCAAACAGAACAAAACAGAAAACAGTGGCCACTAACGGCCACCAGCCGTGACAATCAGTAAAGATATATTTGGGGTGTAAAGTTTATCATAGTGATTAAAACAAGTGTGTGATAAATCAGCCTTGCATTTTGGACAATGCTAATTGGTGGTTAGGATGTAATTAATAGAAATATCATGATTTTGCAGTGTCGTGGAAAATAAGTTGTTTGGGGTAAAAAATCATATGAAGTAAGGAATCGTGTGGGGTAAGAATCATGCTGGGTAAGAAGTCATGTGGGGTAAGAATCGTGTGGGGTAAGAATCATGCTGGGTAAGAAGTCATGTGGGGTAAGAATCATGTGGGGTAAGGAATTGTGTGGGGTAAGAATCGTGTGGGGTAAGAATCGTGTGGTGTAAGAATCGTGTGGGGTAAGAATCGTGTGGGGTTAGAGGAATCGTGTGGGGTTAGAATCGTGTGGGGTAAGAGTCATGTGGGGTAAGGAATCATGTGGGGTAAGAGTCATGTGGGGTAAGGAATCGTGTGGGGTAAGAGTCATGTGGGGCAAGAATCGTGTGGGGTAAGAATCGTGTGGGGTAAGAATCGTGTGGGGTAAGAATCGTGTGGGGTAAGAATCGTGTGGGGTTAGAATCGTGTGGGGTAAGAGGAATTTTGTGTACATTAGATTTCTGCAGAAGTATCACCTTAAAGGTCAGCGATGTTGAAGATAATGTATCGATTGTGTGTTTGGGTCCTGCTTCACCGCTGGAGTTCGTTTTGACCTGACGTTTTGAGGACAGAGACTTAGTGCTTGGTTGCTTTCGCAAATGTCCTGAAGGAGTTGACCTGTTCCACACGGGCCGCTTCACCTCCTGTCTGCCTGCCTTTCCTGGAGAAGATGCTAAAAGTTTATCAGAATCCTTTTTTTCTTTCTGCTGACCTCAGAAAAGGTTGTTGGCAAACCAGCGGGAGTGCTGGGTGAAGGATTTGAAGCTGAATATGAAAAATTGCTTTTTCAGATTTGCTCTTATTGTTCTCCGGCTCCTCTGGACTCCAGCGAGTGCTGAGTTGTGTTGAGTTTCTGCTGGAAATGTGCTTTCGGTGCAGGAGGCTGCTTTAAGTCCCCGTCTCTCTGCCTAATCTGGACAATACCGGACGCAGGTGCAGCATTTAAATTCAGGCCATGGTGAAATATAAGCCAACCCATAAAAGAGTTTTGCAGTAAAATGACGGGCTGGAGTGTTTCTCCAGACCTGACAGCTGTGAAATGAAGATGACTGGGGCTCATTTAACCATCCCTGTGAATGTTATTGTGGGCAGACGTGGTTCAGAAACGTCCGCACTGTGGATATCTCGGTCAGATAAGACGAGGCTATTTGTGGGAAGGGGCAGCAGAGTGAAGCAGCCGTCTTTGGTGGCCTGAGCCTCTTTGTTGACAGCAGTTGCCTGCGGTGCACTGCAGTGTCAGTCACTCTTCTGGCTGCTGATCTGCAGAGCAGCTCAAGATGTATTTCTGGCCTGATGTGTTTCGGTTTCAGTCATTAAGTGAATAACGTTGGAGGAAAGGGTGGAAGAACTTGTCTGATTAGGTTTGAGTGGGAACTGAAGCACAGAGAGTTTCTCTTTCCCACGCTGTGACACATCAAGTAACGATCTGAAGAAACACAGAGCAAGTCTGTGCGTCTCCGGACAGGACATGTTATTTGTGGATCATGTGTTTACATGTGTTTACAGCTGTATGAAAATGTTTGGGTTCCTCTCGTCAGTTTTGTTGATTTTCTAGTTACATCCACTTCTGCACATTTAATACTGATGACATACTGTGTGATTTCTTTATGTTTTGCTTGAATCACCTTGCTGGTGCAAAAATACTATTTTATTCCTGTTAAACAGACTTATCTTTGGCATACTGAGTAGATTCAATGAAAGAAATGGGAACAAAGGTTTTACTGACAGGCTGCAAAGTGCCTAATGATTCAAGGAGCCTAGATAAAGGAGTTCCACCCACTCAGCATTCAGCACCACCAGTATACTGATCACCGCCTGATCATCTGGAATCATCTGCTCCTGGTTCTTCACTGGTTCAGGACTTCAGTTAGATGCTTTTTGTTCTGCTTGAATTATTCGTAGGTCACTGTGTGTCTTAACTCTGTACTTTGTGTATATATGTTTCCTGACAGTCAGTGACAGTGATGATATGCATTTATTGTTATCAAATTTCTCTTTGTCAGACCAAGCTGATCCTCTCGTCTTGCTTAAGGGTGCATTCACAGTGCTCAGGTTGAACTGAATAATCCTGTGTCATTCGGCTAATAATGAAGGTATTAAGGTCTGTTAATGAACTGTGCCATGCTGTGCCCATCTCCAAGTGCCATTTAACTGAAAGCTTTTATTTTGGCCTTTCAGTGTGTGACTGTTGCTGCTGTGGTCTTTGTTAAGAGTGGGGAAGCTTCAGCAGGCATGAATGGAGCCCCAATCTCGGTCAAGTGGAGCTAAATCCAACCATATCATTAAAGCAGTGGTGCCTGTTATCTCTCTGTCCCTCTGTCTCTCTGTCTCTCTCTCTCTGTCTCTCTCTCTCTCTCTCTCTCTCTCCTTTCTCTCTGTCTGTCTCTCTCGCTCTCTCTCCTTTCTCTCTCTCTCTCTCTCTCTCTCTCTTCGACACACTATCTGTCACCATTGCTCCATTTACGTCGCCACACTCATGCGCCTCCTGTGTCACATTGAATTATCATGTCAAAAGATGTAGTGCATGTTTTACATATACATGTACTTGTAATTCTCTTGCTGTTGTCAGAACAAACCCTTGTATGATGATTATATTGAATCAAAAAAGAATCCAAGACTTTTCTTAAGAAACATTTATCATGTAATTCAGGGCTCATTGATTTTTTTTTAACACAAGTTTAACATCACATATTTATTGAGTACGTTCATCTATTCATACAGTGTTGAGCATATCAGTTCTCTAAATATGGCCCAGTAGACAACAGGAGAATTTCTCCATCCATCTCTACAAGCTAGGAACAAAAGAAAAGAAAAACACTGCATGTAGAAAGTGTGTGTTAGTGTGTGTGCGTGCGCGCATGTCCGCGCGTGTGTGTGTGTGGCCAGCATGTGCCATGAGGCAGCATGACAAAGACGTGAAACTCTACCCTGGCAGGCCTAATTAATCTCAGGTTCCTGCACCGCTCAGAGTGAGAGAGAGAGAGAGAGAGAGGAACAATACAGTGATGGAGAGAGGAACGATAGAAAGAGACAGAGAGAGATGGAGAGAGGAACGATAGAAAGAGACAGAGAGAGATGGAGAGAGGAATGAGAGAGAGAGAAATGGAGAGAGAGATGGACAGAGGATCGATAGAAGGAGAGAGAGATGGAGAGAGGAATGATAGAGAGAGAGATGTAGAGAGGAATGATAGAGAGATGGAGAGAGGAATGATAGAGCGATTGGGGTAGGAATGACAGAGAGATGGAGAGAGGCTGATGGAGAGAGAGAGAGGAATGATAGAGAGAGATGGAGAGAGGACTGATAGAGAGAGATGGAGAGAGGACTGATAGAGAAGGAGAGAGAGAGATGGAGGGAGAGAGAGAGAGGGGAATGATAGAGAGAGATGGAGAGAGGACTGAGAGAGAGAGAGATGGAGAGATAGAGAGAGATGGAGAGACGACTGATAGAGAGGGAGATGGAGGGAGGGAGAGAGAGAGAGAGGAATGATTGACAGAGAGAGAGGAATGATAGAGAGAGAGATGGAGAGAGAGGTAGAGAGAGAGAGAAATGATAGAGAGAGAGATGGAGAGAGAGAGAGAGGATTGATAAAGAGAGAGATGGAGAGAGAGAGGAATTATGGAGAGAGAGGTGGAGAGAGAGAGAGGAATGATAGAGAGAGATGGAGAGAGGAATGATAGAGAGAGATGGAGAGAGAGAGAGAGAGAGGAATAACTGAGAGAGAGATGAAGAGAGGAATAATATATATATATATAGAGAGAGAAGAATGATAGTGAGAGAGAGGGAGGGGGGGAGAGAGGAATGATAGATAGAGAGAGGGAGATAGATGGAGAGATGAATGATAGAAAGAGAGATGGAGAGAGGAATGATAGAGAGAGAGCTTGTGTGCTCTGGGTAATATCAGAGGGTGAACAGCAGAGCATGTTGTCCTTCAGGAGAGCGTTTGCTTAGGGGAGCGTGATGCCCATACACTTCAGAGTGTATGATACACATTTTCTGTGAAGTGCTCTTGTTTTTCACGGCGTGAGGGTAAGGGCGGCCTTGGATCACGGCCCTGTGGGAAGGGCACGGTTTTCGCTTCATTTATTTAACTGTAAACTCTGGCTATCATGTAAAATCTGTCACTAGTAATACTGATATACATCTGCTGTACAGTTAAATAACATAAAACACAGTGAACTCATTATTATCTTTCTAACGTGCGTTTGTGTCTCTATTGTTCTCTGTTCATGTGTTCTTAATGCTGATGTGTGTTCTCACTAGTCAGTTTCATTCAAAACACTGAGGGAGAACCCCCACTGCAATACAGTTAAGGGGGATTTGATGAGGGGTTTATAAATGAGAATAAATGGCTTAAAATAAAATATAAAGGAGATAAATATGTACTAGTAGTATTTAATATTGTGGTTAATTAATAAAATACATAATCAGTGGAGTCAAATAGTTAGTTTGTGTAAATTAACTCTGTATAGTTACAGTAACTTTATATGGGATTTTTTTGGTTATTTTTTGTTTGTTTTTTTCCAGACTGCTACCAATCCCATGCAGTAGTTCAGTAGTCGTTTAGCACCATGACATCGGATGCAAGTCACATGTTGGAGGCGGCCTTGGAGCAAATGGACGACATTATCGCAGGTGAGTGTTAGAACACTAACGACCCACATTTACAAGTGCCTCTTAATACCGGCCTGCATGAGGGCTAATAATAGTTTAGTATGTTTTCCGCTGTAGAAGCTTGCAGAGGCTCAGCTTGTCCCTTTTACCACAACTGACCCTAAATACTTTATTCTTGAAGGAAATAATACCAGTCAAAATACTTAATCCTCAATGTAGCCGTTGTCAATTGCACTGAACGTTGTCTTGTCTCGCTGAGTTGTATTGTTGCTCTTGTGTTCTGTCCTGTTTGCACTTCTGTTCTGTGCTAGTGGAATGTTGTTTCGTTTTTACTATGTATATATGTATATAGTAGAAATGACAATAAAAACCTACTTGACTTGACTTGACTTATACAACAATATTATACAACAGCGACTGTGTGAAAAACTCTAGCGTGTTACTAAATCAACCAATTAACCACATTTAGTTGGCAGTTGGGTTTAATAAGACTGGACACACCCAGCAATGACTGACAGTACTAAACATCGCTGAAACAGGACCAGCAATGTGAATCCGACTGAAATATCTCAACAAGTAGCTTCCAGAGATCCACCAAAAGAATTAATGCAGTGATAGGAAAGACATGTACTGAAATATATCAGACCTTAAGGTGAGAGAAAACCTACTATGAAAACTGGTGATGAATCTACCCAGAAGTGGCCAAGCTATCAAAATTCTTCCAAGGCCAAAGCGCTGACTCATCCAGGAAGAACCCATATAGTCATCTAAGGAACTGCATTCCTCACTCACCTCAGATAAAGTGAGGCAACAAGTGTGAGTTCACAATTAGCATGAGACTGGCCAAAAATATTATTCATGGGAGAGATGCTGGGACCCTAAGGTGCCATTACACATTGTAATTTATACTTGTGTCTATCATTTGTCTCTAAAGTGTCCAGATGACCACTTTGTGTTTCATTACTGTACATCACTTGCACTAGAATCTCATGCTAATAATGCAAAACCTCCAGTGTCTCCTCACTGGATCCTGTATCCTGTTTGCAGAATCCAGAACTCCTTCCACAGGGCAAAACAAAGGACGGTCATCTTAACTCATTGCTTCATATGTTTATATTTTTTTCAAATGGTTTTCAGGAACTGAGTTCTGTGTTACCTCATGTTCTCCTTGTCCTGGATCTGTAATCAGGTGTGGCAAATATCCAACAGTTTGAAGAAGGCTATGGTTCAGTAGCAACATGGTTCCTCCATACATTTCCCTGTACATTTAGTCCATGATTGTAGAAATCAATTGATGCGCTTATGGTCATGTGTGCATGTTTTGTATTGAATTCTTTTAAGGGCCTCCCTCACTGAATTTACAACCATGCATTTCATATTGTAGCATTTAAAAACATGCTAACATCTGTAACAGAAAGGAACTGATGCACTGTAGATAAGGCCTGCAAATTAGAGTCTGCTCGTTGGAGCTTGAGGAACCTCCAGTGGTTTATGGGAACCCCCACACAGTCCCTTAGGCTGCATGGCTTCTTTGAAGGAAAGATCAGATAAGAGAGTGTTCCTGTGCGCTGTTTCTCAAGCTTATCTCACCATGCGCTAATCACATTCTCTCACACTCGCACATGCATGTGTTGAACGGATTACACACAGTGTCAAGAAACGTGTTGGGAAAAAAATTGTTGTACGGATTCAGAGTAAGCAGATGTAGCAGCCCAAAGGACAGAGGCTGTGTCCAAAACTGCCTCATTCACTATACTGTGCACCGTATTATGGGGGTTTCCAGTTTGTTGTGATGTGTGAAGATATATCGCCTCTAAAAACCCTGTAGTGCACTGGAATAAGGCTAGTGGGCACAAAATATTGGATCAAATAAAAGAAACACTGGCCTGAATGAGGGATAATAATAGTATGCTGTCCAGTGTAGAAGCTTGTAGAGGATCAACTTGGTAAAAATATCTATTTAACTCAGCATTTCCCAAATACTTACTCTGTTATTGAAGAAAAAATGTTATCCATCTGCGTCATTCAAGTAATAAAAACATGATGAACAACCAATTCACCAATTTCAGTTGACAGATGAGTTTAATTAGGCCAGACACACCCAGGCGAACCTAAACACTGTAAATAGAACTTTACAAGTCGACTAAAAGTAATCAGCAGATATCACCCAAAGATCCATCAAAGCGAATTCCAGAAGAGATGAGAATGTGTCAAGAAATGTGAAAATAGGCCTAATTATTGTACATATTGAGAATGTAGCAGCCCAGAAAACAGATGGTGTGTCTAAAACTGCCTTATTCACTTTACAGTGCATTACATTATGGAAGACTTCCTGTGTGTAGTGGTGTCCAAGAACATATCGAGTGCACTGTAACAGCCCTACAGTGCACTGGAATATGGTTAATAGATGCAATATATGGAATCAAATACACAAAACTCACAAATTACGCTCCTTATAACAGTTTGATGACTTTCTTCTGTATAGAATTGTGACTGGAGAACCTTTTTCTTCTCCCTGTCATGGTGTTCTATGTACTTCCCTTGATTTTGCAGGTTAGGGAATTGTGATTTAGGTATCATTTCTCCAATATTAGAGTACCATCTCTGTTCCATATAATAGAGTTCAATATAGTACCCTTGAATTACCAGTGTAGAGAACTGTAAATATGGGACCATCATTTCTATTTCCAATTAGTTTCCCCATTCTTTTCTACGCAGTGCCCTTGGTTTTCCAGTGTAGGGAACAAAGATCTGTGGACCATTTCCATTCCCTGCAATATTTTCATAGAGCCTTTGGTTTTCCAATAGAGGGAATGGTGATTAGGGGAGCATTTTGAACACAACTTGTTTGTTTTCGGAAGAGTTTGTATTATTAACTAAAGGAAGGAGGTTGTGCAGTCCACCCAGATTAGATGGCTATTAGTTGCTCCAAACATGGGCAGGGCCGGACGTGCGGGGGCTGTGTGTCCCCTCCAGCAAGCTCAGCAATTGCCAGCACGATTGAACTAATACAGAATGAATGCTTAATGCAGGTCAACAAATGAAGACTGGGGGAGGTAGCAGAACGTGTCCGTTACTGTTCGAGAGGAGGCAGCAGGCAGGACTCTGAATTAGAATCTGCTGTTTTTGTCTGTATAAAGCTGCACAGTACAGACACGATATTCATATTGCCACTCTATTACCGTTCAATATACCAAATATAATTTGGAGAATTAATAATGTGACGTGGCTGAAGAATGGCCTGCTTTATTCTGACAAACAGTATTGCAGAGGCGAATGTCACAGTAATGAGGGATAAACAGAACGTTGCACAGTCCTGGTGCTTGTGTGTGTTTATGTCTGTGTTTGACTGTTGCAAAATGAAACAATATAATTAATTGAGTTACAAAATGCAGGGTCACACCACAGCTATTCTCTCCTAACGAAACACTGCCAGAAGTTATTACTGTGGAATGCCCAGAATGCTGAAGGCTCATAACATATTGCAGATGACATTTACGCAGCATGTGGAGACAGATGAGCCACTGGTTGTTGTTTTATAGATTTACTGATTTACTGTAAGTAGGTTAAACATATATGCCCAATGTAGACTAGGAGGCTGCATATACATATATATATACATATATATAAGGCCATGGAAAAATAAGAGTCAACTTTTTTCTGTTCACTGTTTGTACAATTTGCGGTTGTGTTTGTGTGTGTGTGTGTGTGTGTGTGTGTGTAAAGTGTGTAAAATGCACAGTTTGCTATTCTTTTCTGAACTATTGCAGTGTGTGTGCCATAGTGTTTGCAAAGCAGCTTTTCTATGGTCTGTATTCCAACAGCTATACATATATATATA
>JBBPDC010148159.1:0-22021 GCA_037974485.1 Hemigrammopetersius urotaenia
ATTTCTCCAGTACCGACAGCAGAACCGTTAACGTCAGAGCTTATCTGTCCCCCGGTCTTTTATAATTAGGCACCGGGGACGATTAAGTACCGGGTCTCGGTACCCATCCCTACTCCTGCAGTACTTTTGTCTTACCTGTAATGCGATTGGCTAGTTGAAATTCCCCTCTAGAAAACTGATAGTTAAGTTGTTAGTTAAGTTGTTAACATTGTTAAGCTTACAATCTGATAAGGTCATCTTCATCTACACACAAGCCACACTGTATGGAACGATTTAAGAATAATTTTGCACATCACAAACGTTTTAACTTTGCTACTGTATTGTTGTACAGCTGTTAAGGTACTACAGAAAATGACAAAGAAAGTTTGACCTTTTCTGTGCTACTGTGACACTGTATGTCTGGGATGTCTGACTATTCCTCCATGACATCAATGACATTTAAAGACATTGCATTCAAATATGTAGACTTGGCATTTGTTGCAGCTTTCTCTTTTCTTGGAAGGCTTTCCACAAGTTTTTGTGTAAATTTATGCCCATTCATTCTGTAGAGCATTTATGAGGTCAGGCACTGATGTTGGACAAGAAGGTCTGGCTCGCAATCTCTGTTCCAGTTCAGCTCAAAGGTGTTGGATGGGGTTGAGGTCAGGTCTCTGTGTGGACCAGTCAAGCTCTTCCAAACTGAACTCATCCAACTATGACTTTATGGATCTTGATTTGTGAACTGGGGGACACAGTAATGCTGGAATAGAAAAAGGTCTTTCCTAAACTGTGCTCACAAAGTTGGAAGCATGGTGTTGTACAAAATGTCTTGGTTCACTGAAGCATTAAGATTAGCCTGCACTGGACGTAAGGAGCCTAGCCCACTCCCTGAGAACATGTGTGTCCCAATACTATTGTTTATATATTGTAATTTGTATATAGTATTGTATATAGTATCTGGCACGTTTACATTTTTTCACTCTACACAAAGCCACCTTCAGCTTTTTTTCGAGGGATTTATGTGATTACCTGAAATTTTTGTCATGAGGGTGTTGGGGCTTTTGCGCTACTCAAAGTTTACTGCCTTCCCTCAAGTGCTGTCCTAGGAGACAGTCGTGCTTGCCCACACGCATTTCATTTTATGATAAACTCGTCCATGCTTTGAATGACAAACTCTTTTTTGCTAGTCGCAATGAACTTAACTGGCTACTGATCTTCAGTGATAGCATCATCTTGAATAGAATAAGGATAGCTCACAGTGGAAAGTAAATAGAATAGAATGACAGTTAGATTAAATAAAGTTAAACTGCCAGGCTAACACTTAACCATGAAGAACATTTCAGGCTGTTTAATATCTAATGACTGGAGCTTTCCGATTGTGTAACCTCTTCATAAAAAGTGCAAGATACTTAAGATCCTGTTTAGGCATTTTTAAGTGAAACTGTAGACTGGATGCAAATGAAATTATGGAAACATGTAAAGTCTGACTTATTGATTTAGAACTCATTTGAATGACCCTTTCTTTCACTAGTGTATTAACAAGAGTTCCACCAAGTGCTTTTCTAAATGTCTAATAACAGTGCCATCTATTGGACAAACACTCAATTCAGTTGCCTTACAAGTTATCAGTTTGAGCAAGGACACACATCATTAAATACAAACAGTTTATTTAGGCTTCTTTGTTAGTGTGCCATGTTGAGTGCCATTTTCTGTCACTGTAAAAGCACAGTCTACTCTTGTTACACTAATAATCCAAATTGTTGGTCAGCATTTAGTTTTGTTTCTGGTATAAGAAAAAAAGTATTTTAATCTAGATTAATCTCATTGTAATCTTGGAATTAATCTAGATTAAAATTTTAATCTAGATTTATCTAAATTAAAATGGCTCATTTGAATTCTGCAGAAGGTCTGAAGCCCACCCCCCATCAAAATGATCCCAATGCCTATTTTAAGTGTTAACCATAAATATGCCTCCAAATGTTCTGCCAGATCACTTTAATTTAATTTTGAACTCAGTTTAATACCTTAAAGAAAATATAAATATAAACCCGAGGTTTACATACGGAAAAGTCAGGAACGAGAGAGACAGAGAGAGAGGCAGACAGACAGAGAGAAAGAGAGTAAACCCGCGCTAAAATATCAAGGTGAAAGTCATCATAGCTTGCGTAGTATAGACCCAGCTCCCAACCCAACTTTGTGAATAGATTAACGGCGATATTTTTTTTTTATCGCGCGATAAGAGTCTCACATTAACGCAGCACGTCATCGCTGATAATGGCCCAGCACTAATAAATATACTGTAATTCTTAAAAATAATTGGTTTGTGGACAAAACACACAAAGGACGTCCCTCCAGTATCATTGCCTGTAACCTGCCTGCCTGTTTAAAAGACTAACCACTTAAAAAAAAACAGTGGCAAATTGAGAAAGCAATCAAGTGGGAGCCTATCAGATGCTCACCCAACAGATGTCGTCATAAAAGGTCTTTAAAAATTCCATTCCGATAGCCTCCATCCTGGAGCTCAATGTTCAACGCCCTTTCTCATCTTCTCTGTTTATCTCCGTCTTCTCGGGTCTCCACTCGCACGCAGCCAAACGGCTTGTCATGAGATAAGTGATTCCTCAAAATGTAATAATGGTGGTGAATTGCATTTGAAGAAGGCACAAAGCGAATAGACGAAACGTAATGAATGTAAACAACATCATCATCGCTTTGCAGAGGCCGGCCAGGTCCCTCTCTGACTCCGGCATCAAATAACTTTGAGCTCATTACCATTGATCATGAGGCAACCTGAGTGGAATATGGGGCAGAAGAGGGGTGAAGGCTGAGTCTGACCAGTGGACAGCAGCTCTGTCTACTGGTATTCAGGATTGTATTCAGGATTAACAGTGGAATTACTTGTGTTTGTCTGGCATGGCCAACATCGTCATTGAACCAAATTGAACCAAATATATAATTAAAACCAAATCAATATTTGTGGTATTGTATATGCCTGTTGACTCAAATTACTGTGTACCATACTATTAAAGAAATAAGCAGCAAGCTTTTGTGGCATTTTTACAGACTAGAGGTCAGTGCAGAACGACATAGAAGCTTTTACCAAGAGCGGGTGCAGATAAAAAAACAAAAAACATGAATCAAATGCTGCAAAAGAGAAATGAAAAACAGCCAGCGAGTTTACAGTACCCGAAAGAGGCCGACTTCCACTGACGGCAGGGGAACGTTCGCCTGCACGCAGCCGATATGAGACTGCCTGAGTTTTCCGAGGCTTCCAGGGGAAGAGAAGCATGTCTCCTGCAGAGAAAGAGAGAGTGAGAAAGAGAGAGAAAAGAGTCTGTATCATATACCTGTACTATAAAGACATCAGCTGAGACAACACAAGCTTAGGACCAATCTAATAAAGCCAGCAATGCATGAAACGCTGCATGAAAAAAATGCATTACTCTATTTGGTATTTGGCTCTGCATGCTTTATTCACTATAAAGCATGCATACTCTCTGAGCACTTCATAAAAAATTGAACTGCCTGTTTCTACTTTATATTTCTTTCTTTATATGATTTTTATTTTTTTTTTTATTTTACAGCAAACTGTATATGAAATCTATATAAGTAACAGTATACTGTCTGTGCTTCATATGCTTCATTGCTTCATTTTTCTCACATTTCAGGTCCACCCATTAGGTCTGAGAGGTTGTATAGTATTTCCTGTATTTCTTTATGTCTTATAGACTGACATACAGACAAGCTAAAGGTGAAATCAACCAGAAAATGGTCTTAGTAAGCTGATGGGCTGCCATGAGCCACGAAAATAGCTTCAATGCACCTTGGCACAAATTCTACAAGTCAGAGGCAGCTCTTGTAACACAAGGACACCGGCGGTAACTGACTGTGCGTTGCGGTGCGTGCTGGGACAGCGCTGTGTCCCAGGCAGAGATGGATGAGAGACTAGTCAGAGTGCACAGACAGCGCAGAGGTAATGAGGAAGGAATAAACTCAAACTGGCCTGTACTGTGGCAGGCCGCTACTTCTGCCCTGCCTGGGGGCACGTCGCGCCGCTGCCCGTAAATACCCATGACACATTTCCCCCAGGAGCTTAATTGCCGCATCAGGTTGAGTAATGGCGCAGGGGGTTGAGTTTAATTGAGTCATTTCCCTCCAGACTGCGAGGTAACGATGAGGCTAACATGCGTAAAAAGCCCTAAATATCATATCTGGGTTACACCAGGTGATCCGGGCTCATTCTTGAATGCCATGTTGATGGTGAATATTGTAATTCTGATTTTCAGAGAAATACACAATCAATGAATCCATCAACCCATCAATCAGCATATCTGTATATATGTCTGTATCCAGTATGGCTTTTGTAGATGTTATAGGTGTGTATGCACGTATACTATGTATGTGTTATAAAACCACTGTGTATAAAGCCTTCAAATTAAGCGACCAAATGTCCAAATTTTGAAATTATATACAAATAATGTGTACCAAACCAAATGTGTACCAAAACAACAACTTTAGACTTCCAAGTGTTAATGGTCTATTCACCTGGGATGTTGGTGGAGATTATGAGACCGAAGCCTCAATAAACAATCACATCATTCTCCAGAAGTAACATTCAATAGAAGTAACAAAATGAACAGGGTTGTGCCTGGGCCCAAATGAAAAATGCCCTTTCACGAGTCATTGAGATGTCTTCTGCTTTCCTCTAAGCACCAAGGTCCTCCAATGTCATGGAGGACATCACCTCCCACATGGTTATTTTTGGAAGGATTTCAGCGTTAACTTCATAGATCCAAGAGGAAATTGCTTATGTTACGACTGCACAATCACACAGAGACACAGAGACAAAGAGCAATATAAAATATAAAGTCTAAATAAATCCAATAAAAACTCTGCAGAAAAATATTGTATACATAAACACATACACATACGTTAACATATACATATACACTTAATTTAACTTACAGTTAACTTACAGTAACACAAATGGGGGTATGTTATTGTACATATTGTACAATAGAGGTTGTAAAATAGAGATCAGTAGTATATACACACATATACACACTTACACACACACACACACACACAAACACACAAATAAACCAATAGTTCCTACATTTTCCCTGACTTAACTGAGCATTAGCACAGATAATACTAATTAACACATTAATACTAATGTTTATTTAAGCAACAAAGTTTTCTGATTATAATTATTTATTTACCTGATATATACTACCTGATTATTTATTTTATTCTGATATATAATGATTTTATTTATGGGTAAT
Organism: Hemigrammopetersius urotaenia; assembly: GCA_037974485.1. Lineage (NCBI taxonomy): Eukaryota > Metazoa > Chordata > Actinopteri > Characiformes > Alestidae > Hemigrammopetersius > Hemigrammopetersius urotaenia. The sequence goes on from JBBPDC010148159.1 coordinate 5,265, forward strand.
GCATTAAATGTATTAGGGTTTACACTACAAAAACTCACAAAAAGCGGGGGATTACTGTAATGCACATGGTGATAACGGATGACAGTGGAGGAGTTTGATGGGTGGTGTGTGACAAGGGAGGAGTTATAGAGTCTGATGTGTGGATGTGGACAAGGGGAGGAGTTATAGAGTCTGATGGGTGGTGTGTAACAGGGGGAGGAGTTATAGAGTCTGATGGGTGGTGTGTGACAGGGAGGGGAGTTATAGAGTCTGATGGGTGGTGTGTGACAGGGGAGGAGTTATAGAGTCTGATGGGTGGTGTGTGACAGGGCGAGGAGTTAGAGAGTCTGATGGGTGGTGTGTGACAGGGGGAGGAGTTATAGAGTCTGATGGGTGGTGTGTGACAGGGGGAGGAGTTATAGGGTCTGATCAGTGGGTGCGTGACGGGGAGGAGTTGTAGGGTCTGATGGGAAGGATTTTCTTTGTTGTTCAGGGCAACTCTTTATACTGGTTCGTCTGTGGCTAACATGCCATAGATCTTTCATTAAATTAACCCATACCTCAGAAAACCAAACTAAGGCTCTAATTTTAGAGATATTATGAGAAGAATCAATCCATAGAAAAGACAGCTAAGCTTGGAACAGCTGAGGGTGAAGGAGAAGGAAGGCGGCCAGCAACATGATGGATGGAAGCAATCAAAGGAGTCATGAACAAACCATTAAGGAGCCTGAAGACCCAAACAGACGGCAGGATATTCTGGAGAAACATTATCCATTTGGTTACAAGGATTGAAAGCAACTTGACAGCACTTAATAATCATAATAATAAGAAGAAAAATAACAAAATGCCATTCCTTTTATCTAACAGCCCCCAGGTTACATTCCCAAACTCCTTTTAAAACAGTAATTTAAAAACTGTAATTCAGCTCTGCCTTTTGGACAGAAGCTTAAACAGATACCAACATTTGCCTGCCTAAAGAAATTAATGGCAAATTATTATTTGCTGTATCAAAATGGAAGATCAATTTACTCTAACCTGAACAGCCCAGTGCATTATTTCCAGTCCTACACTGCCAGGAGGTTGTGAACAGACTCATGAAAGCACCCATTTAGTGCTGCCTTTGGTGCGAAGGCCAAGCCTTCTAAGTCAAATTTAGACCGAGCAGCTATAGATCTGGTGACAGTAGAGAGCAGAAGAAGTGGAGCACTGCATCTCTCTGGAATAGTTACAGATACCACTAAGCCTTAAAGCACATGCATCACACTCTAGTCTTGGCAGGCCACAGCACTGCAGAGCTTTGCACTGTACCTCATTAAACGCACCTGACTCCACTCATCTGCTAATTAGCAAGGCCTTGTGTTTGAAGGGGTAAATGCTACTCTCAGCAGGGTGGTGGCCATCTCAGAATCCAGCTTGACACTCCTGCTTTAGAAGGGCAAATAAAAATCATAGGACTGTCCCCCATTCAGCAAAAGTGAAAGCATATCTGTCTGAGGTTTGCGCTAATTTGTGCTAGAGCTACAAAGCAAATGTACGTAACAAGCAATAGACATTTACATGCAACAATTAGCAGCACAGTGTTGAGCTGGTCGGTCATCTAAAAGGCCATTTTTCCACTCCCCAATCAAACACAAAGACTTTGATTCAGAATGGGAATTAGGAAACTTTACTGACACTGGAGGACATTTCTCATTCTACAACTGCACAGACATACAGAGACACAAAGATTATAAAATAGTATATCGTAATAAAACTCTCGAAAAAATCCTTATAAAAATGCTTAATATTAAATACACTGTTATTTATGAAAAATGATGTGGTTGGTAAGAAAGGGTTAGATAAATACTATAGATGGATAAATAAAATTACTGCTGAAGAGCTGACCCAAATGGGAACTCATAGAACTCAAGTATAGTTTATTTTCCACCTGCCTGGGACAACTGGAAGGTCACCTGTTTATTTGCAATATAAATAAAGTTAAATCAGGTTTTGCCTAAATAAGGATCCAGCACTTTCTTCTACAAACTATTGTTAAAAGCACATCTTGGTCCACAGGTTTGAGTGCTAATGAGTGCTGACTAAAAAACCAAGATAGGCCTTTTATCAGTCTTTCCTTCAGTTGTGGCATTTCTGGCATGATCCAAGCAGCTTCATATGTCAAGTCATTGCAAACAAACAGTAATGTGTAATAATTCATACTGAAAAGCCAGGTGACCCAATTTTTTTGACAGGCATTGTAGTTCCTGACTGCAGGAATGCAAAAGTCTGCATGGGACTAGCGGGGGGGGAGAGTTACCTTTCTTGATGTGTGATAATATCGGCGTGTGTTCAGGGACAAGGGCGTATTTGTTTACAAAAGTGAGCCTTGGCATTTAGCAAAGCGAAAACTGAAGTGGAACATTCAGAGTGGTGGAGGAATGGAAATCTTAACAGCAGGTAAGATAAATGCTCCCAGAATCAAGTCACGTCTCTGGAAGACTGTCAGAGATTGGGGCTCCCCAGACTAATATAAGCACAACAGATAGCTGCTAAATATGGAGAAGCTGACTGCTTTGAGGATCTTCGCCGATGACACGTCCAGCATACTCCTTTAGAACATGCGGTTCATCCTCAGGGTCTGAGCTTCATTCTTGAAAGTGGCTCATCCTCAGTGTAGATGCAAATCAAGCCAACCACCACAGGATGCCTTTATCTCAGACTTAAAATGCCAGAATCGCTTCTGCACCCCACTTCCTCCCATATACATGTCATGTTTCCTCTTGATTGGCTTACTTACAGAAATGATATAAATGTTCTTCCAGCAAGATCTCCACAGGCCATTCTTCTGCTACATGAAGAACTATAACACTCATCTGTCTTACCTGGAGCAACGGCATATGGCCTGTGAAACTGACTACACAACCAAATCAAGACCATGCAGTTAGTAACATTTATCATAAGTGTTCTTGTCTTAGCTACATTAGTTATTCCCTTCTGTATGGAATATTCTGCAAACCAATATATTTTGAAAAAATATATAAATATATGATATTGAATATAACATCATATTTAAATGTATATTTTCTGACTCGACAAATCACCTTGACAAGTGGCATCATACAGTTGGGCAAGACTGTGTAATATAAAAGCTGACCTGTAAAATGAACTGCCAATTTTCCCAGTATAGTGATATTTATTTATAGCACAAATGCTGCAGCTCATAATAATAAAACATACAGTTTCTGTTCTAAAATCTGATTGTCTGAGCCTCTTGAAAGCCTTTTGAAGTACACACAAACACATACATACACACACACATACACATACACACAAGTTTAGTGCTAAAGTCCATATATTATAAACCCAAGCTTGTACCAATAACATCTGCTAATAATCCAAAATAATGGATTATTAATTATGTTGCCTACGTTCTTTTCTACAGTGTAACACTAAACACTTTAATGGGACCTGCTTTCTGAAATGAAAACTGTGGACATTTCCAGCTTTGTGGCCAATATATCACTGAAAAATCCAATGATTATATCTGTGAAATTCCAGTTTTCTCTGCAGTCATGCTTTCCCTTCCTCTCCAATTTCCATACATGGATTAAAGCTAGCCAAGTCATACTCCACATTTACAGTAGCCCTTGACCAATAGCACGGTAAAGCACACTGAGACGGCTGCCTGCCTGCTCTGCTTGTTGGCCTTTCTGTATGGTTTGTTTGAACACACTGTTAAAAATAGGGACATTTCTGGGCCACCAAAAACAAGGACTATTCCACAAAATTGGGAATATCTTTTTTCCCTATTTCATCTAGTGATCACTACAACTAGTCTTGATTTGCAAATGTACCTGTTATGCTGCATTGACAAGGGTGACCTTCTTCTTATAAGCAACAGCTTGAATTAGCAAACACTTAAATGCAAACACCCACTCTTCAGCAGTGTTATTTCAGAGGAATACCCCCACACTGACCTTGCAGAAAGCTGCTGTGTGTATTAGGGAGTTTTCTTTGTGTTTTAGAGGCCAGATGGAGCACAAATTAGCATATTACCCAAAAATACCAAATTAGCCCTGTTAGCATTTGCGAACATAGTTTGCGAACACATGAATGACAACAGTGTGAAAGTGGCTGCGTGAAAAACAATACAGGCATAGCTAAAAGGTGGTTCAGCCAAAAAAGTAATCCCTACGTCCCCAAATGTTTTGCTTCTTTAGTTTCAAACTGGAGCTATGTAGCTACTGTAGTTAAACATGGAAGTTATTAGTAAATGGATAGCATTGTGCTAACTCAATGCTAAATCATCACACCACACCTAAAACCATGCTTGTTAAGTAAGCTCAGTAAGGATGTAGCCCAGCTTAACCCAGTAGAGGCCTGGATTTTGTCTGTACTTGTCCATTGAACGTAAAATTGTGTGTATTTGGATACTGTAGGCTGTGATCAGCTTATATAGCTCACACTCAAATACTGAAAAAGCAGGTTCCCTCCACTACGCTTGAGCACTAGTTAATGGCAGAATTGGATTTTCACATTAGAGCTTTTGAAGTTCCAACAGTGCTTTGTATTATCTTAATGTGATCAGATGGAAGAGATGATTTCCAACCAAATACAAATCTGTATGTTGTTTTCTGTATTGATGTCAGTCACCTCCGCCCGACCTGGTGGACAGTCCCATCACTCTCCCTCTCTCCCTGCAGCGCACACATAACCCTTTCCATCTGGGGGCCCATTAGGGCAGGTGAAAAGCTGTGATTTGTCTTACATGACAGACCCTTGATCACAACACTCTCCAAACGTGGTGACCTTGACAGAGCCGCTGAGGGAAATTCACTCAATTTGTCTGCCCTTGTGTGAAATTCCCAGTGATGACTGATTAAGTAAACCCTTTGTTGACTAAAATAAGTACTCCAGTATTTTTCAGCCTCATCTCTATCCGTTGTATCTGTGTGGAATACCCATCCAGCATCCAGTGGAATACCCATCCATTCCAATCATCCATTTTCTGAGCTGCTTATCTTTAACTCCTGGAACACGATCAGCCCGGATCAGTGCTGGAAGTGCAACAAATGGTAAATTTGTTATCATATGAAAAACAACTCCTTATATGGGACTTCCCCTGGTTTGTGTTGATGCTCAAGGTGTACTGAGTTTTATCTGGTGTTCGTACTATCAAGGTTATTTTAATTAAAAAAAAACAAGAACAAACACAAGTTTTAGACGTTTTTTATTTGTTGGAATCAGATTTTACTACTACACTCTGAGTTCTAAGGGTTAACCAGGGTCATGGGGGAGGTGCTGGAGTCTATCCCATCTTTTATAGATGGAGAAAGACACTCACACACCTAGGGGCAATCTAGCATCTCCAATCCACCTGACATGCATATCGCTGGACCGTGGTAGGAAACCCAAACACCTGGCAGAAACCCACATAGACATAGAGAGAACATGTAAACTCCTCACAGAAAGGACCCACAGCCACCTGGGCAGGAACTGAACCCATGACCTTCTTGCTCTGAGACAAAAACACCTTTTCCTGCACTGATGATCTGAAAAAACACTTCTTCAAACAGAGTCTACCTTACCTTGCATATTCATGAACTATGAAGTGAACATGCCCTCCTTTGTCATGCGGTGTGTGTCCCCACATCAACAGAGCACGGTTGAGTTTACTAGTCGTTTAGTGCTATGAGAGGAAGTTGTGGTCAGCTCACAATAAAAAAATTGGACTAAAACGTCTTGGTGCTTTTTCTCTTCACCTCCATGAAAGTGACCATTTTGTCACGCATGAACACTCCACAGCACACAGTGTGAACAGTGTGAAATTCTTCCTCTGCATTTAAGGAAGAATCACAGCGCCCGGGGAGCAGTGAGTGGGGACAGTGTTTTGCTCAGGGTACCTCAGAGGTGCTTAGCAGTCTTGGGAATCGAATGTGCAACGCCCTAACCACTAGGCCACGGCTACCCCAACAAACATAGTTTATTCAACTGAATCTATTTTATTTTTTGTCATTACATGAGGATGCAGCAGCAGTGCAGTTTCATATTGAAAAGTCTGCTTTAGTAGCTGTGGTTTATGCAGTTTACACCACTAGCAATACTAGCTTCCATTAGCATCAAGCCAAAAGTGCTGTTTGGTTACTTTCCCAGAGGGCTTAATGCTTCTTATGGCGGCTGTAGACATTGAAGATCATAAGACATAAGACATGCATGTGTAATGCTGTATTTTGCGCTTTTAATGAATGAACTCGGAATATCATGAATATCATGGCTATCATGGGAATATCATATGGGTCTTATGAGTCTGCTTAGCTTGGTAAACAAAACCATGTTTTTATGTTGGGTTTGTTTACTTTAAAGCTTTATATGTCTAAGATGTGTCTAGATATCATTATATTTTAATAACTGAGCTCATTCCTACTTCTGGTTCTGAGTCAGTGGTCTTTGTTTCTGACACGACACGGGTTTGTTTGATTGGATGAAGGCGACGTCAGTCAAAAAGTGATGATGACTACTCTCCTGTGGTTAACACCCAGAATGGGAGAAATGTTGGTTGTCATGTTGTCATGTTGGTTGACCTGTCTTTTTTCCAGATTTTTTGAAAGATTATTGAAATGCAATAAACACTTTGTTGAAATCTTCGTTTTGAAAAGAAATGAAACCGAAACTGTGCTGATTGTTTGAGGTTCATGTAAAGTATTCTACAATGCGGTGTCAAAAGGAGTTGAATTATAAATAACACAGCAGCACTGATACAAACATGCCTGGCATGAGGTTTAACTATCATCTGTACTGTGTGAACACATCTGTCCTAATACGACAGCGTGCAAAGCAATTAATCAAATCACATGATTGGCCCTTTGCTATCATCTTCTGTACATAGACAAAAAGATGTACAGTCATCTTTTCATGCCTGTTTTTTCCTTTTTGCTGTGAACTGTATGACAGCAAAGCAATCCTGAGGGAGAGGGGTTATTAATAGCTCCTCTCGCGCCTTCGTCGATGACTCTAAATTATTAATAAGCAAGTTTTTTCTTTATTTTTAGCTAATAAGATCAATTTCAATGCACGTCATGCTTCAACCATGTTTGGGCTGTGTTGATTGAAGGGGGTCCTGGTGTAGTGACTCTTAAAGGAGACATATTTTACTCTGGTTTCAGTAACATACAGCACTGTGCAAAAGTCTATGCAAGTTGTTTGAAACCATTTGTACCTGCATGGGTTTTTTCTCCACACAAGTGAATGTTAGAATTAATGCAAACAAAAAAGTAAGAGGTAAAAGGTGTCAAGATTTATTTGTTTTTCTGAACAAGTTTACATTTTATAAGCTGCTTAGAAGAACACAGGTTTGGTTCCAGATTTCTGCTCTGTGCCTCCAGTCATTGTGTAGATTTATACAATTGCATATGCAACACACATAATTTAATCTAATGAAGTTAAATGAGCCAACACAGGTATTTGATGGAGGCTATAAGTAACACTGGGCCTCCACAAGGAAAGAGGTCTGGAAACGGTGAAGCGTACACAAAACCGCTATTTACTGTATTAATGTTTTTTGCGTTTGTTACTATATTAGTGTTTTAACAGTAACTGATCTCTACTGCTCAGTAGTAAACAGCTTTTAAGTATAATTTTCTCAGGTGACTAAGACTTCTGCATAGTGCTGTAGTTTCCTGTGCTCTTTACAAGATAAATCCATCCATCCATCATCTGGTCTTAATTCTGTCTTTGCATGAAGTTTAGCCTCTCATTTTCTTCACTCTTGTAAAGAAATGCTCATTTTCTGGTGGCTGATTTTGTTTGCTAGTGGCCACAGCTCTCACTGGTTAGTTGACTTTTCAGCATCTTTTTATGGTTGTTTTACAGTTGTTTACGTTAAACCACCTGTTTACTCCAGTGCAGACAGACTATGATCCCACAAAGAGCTTGTTAACTAGAGTGGTCATAGAGTGGTCTGAATCAGTCACCAACACAGAAAGTGTACATTAGTAATATGTGATATCACACTGTTCTGCCATTCACAAATGTCCATGTGTGGAATGAAAGTTAAATGAATGTGTGAGGTTACTGAACCAGGGTGGGACATTTGCAATCCTAAAAGCCTGTCACACGCTTTTTGTAAAAGTGAAAGATGAAAAACAGCAGAGATTTCAAATTTAAGAGCTTTGTAGATGGAAGATAAAGTGATAAATAATGTATACATTCATGAGCAAAAGTTTGGTGGTCTTGATCTAGTAGCATACTCTGTAAATTTTCTAAGCGTAAATAGTAAGGGTGAGCTGATCTGATATTCAGTATCGGTATCAGTTCAACCAGATATGGGACAAATTCTGATCAATCACATAAATGCTTAACTAAACTTTATACAACACACTGTAAAGTGAGACACACAAGTGCATTCAAACAAATGTGTTATTAACAGCTTAGTTGTTGAACAAAGAAAAAAATATGGAATTGGATTAGTATCGGCAGGTACTCAAGGCTGCAGTATCAGTATCAGTATTAGACAGGAAAAAGTGGTATCATGCCACCTCTAGTAAATAATATACTTCCTCTAACTAGAACACACTTCTGCACCTTTAAAGCACAATTTACTGTCTGTTTGCTGAAATTAAGATATAGGACAAAAATAAAAATAAAAAGTGAACCTTGCAAAAGTTATGGCACACTGTATTTTTATGTCTTTCATATATGTTAAACCTAAATATACAGAAATTGTTTGTGTATTTATTTTTACTTAGAAATGAAATATGTAACCTAAGAAAAACCTAAGAAAGGAAAGGATAGGAAGGAAAACGGGCACAACCATAGAATTCTAGCACAACAGCAAAGCAGGCATGACTCAATAAAAAATATGACATACCTGACAGTCTTCAAACCACTGTATTCAGACCTGAAACACACAAATCAAAATTACTCAGAACATCCAGCCTGAACCCAAGGATACGCATAAAATTTGGTCCTGCCACGAAATTTCAGATCATGGCAGGATTACGGAGAGATCTCGGGCCAGCCTAATTGGACTTCCTCTGGGTGAGTGCTAACCTTCATCTTCTTAATTACAGCCGCTGCAGCTGCCGCTTTTTACTGCCTCTTCCAGCTTGGGTGGCCAAGCCAAGAGAAAGCAAATGTATCAGCAATGTGGACTTCTTTTCATGACTAGTGCTGCTTCCAGTGCACAAATATGTTTCTGTAGATTGTCTATGCCAGTGATCTGCAAACCCCTATCCAATGGTATTGTGATAGCTGTGAAATATACTCATCATGCCAACAGAATCAGAGCCAAATACTTTATATTTACAATGATACGGTCACACACTCCTATACATGCATAAGACGCTCAAGGCTGAAGGCTGAAGGCTTAGCACAAAGTTGTCATGTTGGCCTATTTTGCTATAGCAGTCTTTGCCGTTAGTTGATGAATTAAAGCAACAAGTACCGAGGGCAGCCACAGAGGAGATTTATTTGCTGTACCAGTTTAAAATTAACAATAGGTCTATATATCTCAGCCACATAGACTTATAAAAAGGCTATGTTTCCATAAAAACAAAAACAGAGCAGTCTCTAAACTCCACTGGAGTTGAATGTAGTCCAGTTTATTGTCCAAGGAGCAGATATTTGTGAGTAAGATAACCTGGATAGCTGGATAGATTGGATCTTTTAGCGTAGTATGGACAGCTACCCTCTTGCCCTGTTTCGACTTCCTCATGCATTGCTTATTATGATGTCCTTCTCCAGACAGTGGCTTCAGGTGGTCTGGAGGCCTGACCAAAAAAAATAACACACTGAAAAACAGTTTGGAGTGTTTCTTTAAAACCATGACCCACATGATTCAGTATTAGCAAACAATTTCAAGCAACCTGTTATAAAACAGTGGTATAGCAGTAAAGAACCTCAAGGAGATGACAGACACGTGTTATAAACCTCCAAGCTTTCCCACTCTTTTAAAGGGATTTCAGCTATGAATGTTGATTGAATGGAAACCACTATGAGCCTTTCGTGATGGTTTGAGTGCTTTTCTCCCTCACTCAGACGGATCACAGAGCCGTTCCCATCAGCATGAAAGCACATAGAGTGCCCTCACTGTCCACAGATCAGGCTTCAGATAGCTTCCATTCTTTTCCAGTATGTGCTGAGCTTGATTGGCAATAAATGCCAGAGCAGCCCCAAGCAAATCAAGAACACTGCAGCTACTCTGGATATATCACTGCAAGGCAATAAACTTTTGGGCCACAGTATGGACAAATTTACTCCAGCTGCCTGTGTTATATACTGCCAACATTTACTGTGACCTACGCTTCTCACAGAGAGAAAAAAGCATGAGGCCACTGCAAAACTACACTAAACAAAGGGGTTCTTTGAGGGTTTTTCAATAAAGGCAGGGATTTTATATATATATATATATATATATATATAGCTCTGAAAAAAAAGAGACCACTGCAATTTATTTTTAAATCAGCATCTCTATGAGTATTAGAACCATTCCATGCCAGTGTCTGTTAAACTGCTTTATGAGCTACTGATTAGTGATCACCTGAATCACATCTTATTTAATGAGGAAAAGTATAAAAACACTGCTGTAATCAACACTCAAAGTAAATCAAAGGTAATTATTGCTACTTTGTTTAAGAGTGAACAAGATATTTGTTTTCTTTTAATTATTTTTTAATATTATTTTTATAGTTCTGTAAACAGATGATACTCCTATACATGCATAAGGCTCTCAAGGCTGAAGGCTTAGGCTTAGCACAAAGTTGTTATGTTGGCCTATTTTGTTATAACAGTCTTCGCCGTTAGTTGATGAATTAAAGCAACAAGCACCGAGGCCAGCCACAGAGGAGATGTACTTTTCTATCATTTATTTGCTGTACAAGTTTAAAATTAACAATAGGCCTATATATCTCAGACATGTAGACTTATAAAAAGGCTACATTCAACAACTGTGTCTGAAAATGCCTAGTAACATTTGATGCAGATCATCACAAACAATCAAAATGGGCTGTTAAAGACATTATGATGAAAAGATAATGTTGAAGTTGTGCCCACTGCAAAATATGGCAGGACACCAATGACTTCTTGGGAACTTCTGGTGATGGTGATGGCGCTTATGCAGCATGTCAGAATGACAGTGGTGCTCAGAGACGTATAGAAGATGCATGTGAGAACATCAGCCAGCTGGTACTCACAATGTAGTCTGGTTTCGCAGCTTTCCTGGGGTTAACCTTATGTTCTTCTCCAATCTATCACAGGCAGACATAGCACCTTGGTGTTGGAGGAGGGGTGGTCTTTCTCGCTGGCCTGTCATTACTTAAAGCATGTGCTGAAGTGATTCATAGCATCTAGAAGGGAGGCCTCACTATCACAGACAAGTGGAGATGTTCTGTAGTTGGTGATGGTCTGGATGCCCTCCCTGTCACATGCATTATATATATTTGCCCAGTGTCCTGGGTCTGGCAGTGGATTCTCTGAGCATGTACCCTTTGCCTGCACTGATGGCCCAGGACAGGTTGGCCCTTGCTGTTCTCAATGACTGCCTTAACATGTGACCCGAAGGCAGTGTCTCGGGTTCTCAGCAGTGATGGAGTCAGTAATATTATCAATGATGTAGCCAGTCATCAATCCTGTGTACTCCTACAGGTAGAGCCAGCATATGTTGTAGCCTCCATCAACACATCCCAGACAATGTGCTCAAAGCAGTCCTGAAGATGTGGGCCAGGTTTTTGTCTGCTTCAGAGATGGCTTGGCACATCAGAGATGTGGTCTGAGTGGATGAAAGTGGGACTAGGTTTGAGCCCTGTTCAGGACAGTATGAGCTGGCAATGTTCTTGCAAGTAAGAGTGCATTTGTTCCCTCTCAATGCAAGGCACATATACTGGTGGTCCATATACAAACAATAAAAAATGAGACCACTGCGATTTATTTTTAAATCAACATCTCTATGTGTATGACAACCATTCCATGCCAGTGTCGGTTAAATTCCTACACAAGCACCTCATTCTGCTTGCTCATTCTGTAATCAACACTCAAAGTACATCAAAAGTAATTATTGCCACTTTGTTTAACAGTGAACAAGATAATTGTTTTCTTTTAATTATTATTTTATATTATTTTTTATAGTTCTGTAAACACTTCTCTCATTTTTTTCTCTCGCTCTAAAAAAACAATATTTTTATTTGAAAATGAAGAGGAATATTGTCAGCAGTTCTTAAAAAGCTGTTCAGTTCAATACTTGTACCTATAAAACATTAAAAAAAAATTGGAGCTGTATATAGAACCATGACCAATCAGATCTTTTTAAATGTGTCATTATAATTATGCTACAGGCGCTTCAGCAAGGATTTATAATGTCTATTTACGCTTTGATGATTATGATGCTGATGATTTTATTGTTAGGTCTGGTATTATGTAAAAATGGGGCATACAAATCTGAGCGACTTTGTCAAAGGCCAAATTGTGATGGGTCAGAGTATCTTCAAAACAGCAGGTCTTGTGGGGTGTTCTGATTCTGCATTGGCCAGTAGCTATCAAAAGTAGTCCAAGGAAGGACAACCAGTGAACCAACAACAGGGTCATGGACACCCAAGGCTCACTGATTTGAACTGGTATTCTCTAATGGCAGTGGCCTCTTTTAGTAGGATAATGGCCCCGCCACACTGGAAAAACTCTTTAGGTACGGTTTGAGGAACAGTTCAAGGTGCTGACCTAGCCATCAAATTCCCCAGACCTCAGTCCAATCAAGCATTTGTGAGAAAAAAACTCGTCCAATCTATGAAGGCCTCATCCCTAAACTTGCAGGACTTAAAGAATCTTCTGCTAATGTCGTTTTGCAGATACCACAGCACACCTTCATCGGTCCTGTGGAGTATATGCCTCGACAGAATTGATCTATAAACGGTCAGATAGTTACAATTCCGTTTTTGCTTAATTGCCCGAGTGCTGTTCTCATTAGCTGATGTAATACACACATTTATGGACTTTATGTATTTTTTTGGATAATTGAATTGTTAAGATGTAATCAAAGCCGTTCAGAGTGCTTTGGTGAGAAATGCTCCAATCCCTGGAAACTTACTGACTCAGAATTATTTACAGTTGTGGTGAACGGAACCAGACGTATGAAGACTTTCATGCCTCTAAAAGCTCCCTCACAGAAAATTATCACATTAAAAAATTACAAATACATTGCTTGATGCCTTATTGGACATTATTTCTTAAACACATGGAGGGTGTTTAGAGTAGTCCCTTAAATTGCTAACTCAAACTAAGACACAAATTGTGAAACTTTGGTCTAATTGAACTTTAAATGAGATCTAAAAGATTTACACTCCATGCATGGGAATGATGTAACTCACCTTAATGCTTTAAACATTGTGTAAAGTGAAATCTAAGTTTAAAGTAAATGAGTGCTGCCTGAAACAAGCTCTTTCAACACCACTCTGAGTGGATCGATAAAAGTTACTTTTAGAGGTCAGAAAGGCCATAAGCAACGTGTCTGCTGTTTCTCCAGAAGACAAAACGTGGACTTACAAAGTCTGGGAGAAAGCCTGAGTAAATGATGGTGTTTACTGAGGCAGAGCTCACCTCACTGGCCTCACTGAACCTTCTCATTTTAAAGGAGGATCTAAAGATCGTCTCCTAATTCAGAAATAATAAGCACACCTCATAAACAAACCACATCAATTTCAACAGCGCAGAAACAGTGGACTGATGAACAGATCCTTGGTGACAGTTTCATTAACTGGAAGTTCTAAAACAAGGACGTTCTGCAGGGCTTCTCCATGCCTGATTAAGGAGCTAATTACAAAGTCCTCAGTGAGTTGAATGAAGTGTTCTAGATCACTTTCAGCATTAAATTTCATCATTCTATGGCCATCCAAGACTTAGATTCCTCTTTCCTATTTAAAGGAGAATTTCACCTTTCTGTATAAGTATTTTGAGTTATTTGGTGTAAAATAGTAAACTGTAGATAAATTAATGTCTTCAGAATGTTTCTATAGAATGTTAATCATGTTAAAACGTTTTGCAGAGACTATTCCGCCTCATAATGCACCTTTTGTGAACACCTTTTCCATAAACGAATAAACACTTTTCAAAACTCTGGTAAAACTTGATGTCCCAGGCATCAAGTACAATGTTCATAACTGTTTCATCTAATAACATTCTGTATGGAAAGTATTAAATGTTTTGGATGTTGACTCTATTTTATTTCCAACACACTCTGAATGACTTTTCCTATGCATTCATTTTCCGAGCTGCTATTCTTTAACCAGGGTTGTGGAAGGTACGGGAGTCTATTCCAGGGCTCATAGGGCCATCAGAACATTGCAGGGGAGATGCACAAACACACTCACATACACAGTCTCATCTGGGGTAATTTAGCATCTTCACTTTATCTCAAGTGCAGGTTTTTGGACTGTGGGAGGAAACCATAGCTCCCAGCAGAAACCCCTGCAGACATGAAGAGAACATATGAACACAGAGAGGACCATGAACATCCAGGCTTGGAACTGAACCCACAACCTTATGTGACTGAAAAAAGCTCTAGACACCATTCAACAGGCCTTTGGGTGATATATGTTTGTGAGCTGCAGAACCAAAGTGGTCATTTTGTATGAAACCAGCCCAGAGGTTAAGTCGCTGTGTGTCTACAGAAGCAGAACATTTGCTGATGAAGATTCTACATAATCCATCTCTCACAAATGTGTCCTGGCTAATCTCTCGGAGGGAGCAGATGGAAAGGTTTGCAGCTGGAAACCTTAGTTTGCAGCTGGAAGATGCATTTTTTCTGGGACCTTTACATTGTTAATCAAAGCAAAAACTGTGTTATATTATTGAAATCAAATCAGACAAAGAACAAACACAGATTCCCTCAGGGCACTGAACCACTCACACCTACAGCCTCTCTCAGAGAAAAGTACAGCACCTTTAGTTCCTTTGTAAGACTTTAAAAGCCAAACTGAAATGATACCTTGCTAACCATGTCCTTACTCATATTAAACATAATTCAGCATTTACATAATTCATTGTTCTGTATGGTTTAATGTTTTATATCCTCGCATGCACTTTTCATTGAGAGAAAACGCTCAGCTTGACTCTCAGAGACCCTCCCTCCATCAAAACTGATTAACAAAATTAACAATTAACATACAAAACATGGCATACACAAACTAAACTGCCACAAACTATGAAACCTTACTGCCCGACGGCCACTGTATTTGTTTATATACTGTACCAAACAAAAATAGAAACAACAAAAGACTGCACAGAGTGCAAAGAGAGCAGGAGAGAGAGAGAGCAGCAAAGCATCAGGATAACACAATATTTAGTGAAGCGGACAAAAGCAGCTCAGGTTTCAATGAAAATCATATCAAGTCAGATATTGTGTTCTAGCAGCATTCTTAAGTGTGCAAAAAAGGGGTAGACACTTCTTGTGCAAATACCAGCAGCAGCAGGAAAGAGAATGCGTAGCATGTAATAAGAGGTATTTACAGTGGCAGTTGTGGCGCAAAATGTTTTGTTTAAGGTTGAGCTGTTCAGTGTGTATATGAATTGTGTTAGAAGAAGGAAAAAGGTTAGTTCAGGGGTGTGTTTCATTGTGTGTAGGTGTGTGGGTATAGTTTTGATATAATAGTCTGATTACCTGAGGGAACTGTTCCCCAGTCTGGCAGTTCAGGCCCATATGCTATGGAACCTTTTGCAAGATGAGAGGAGGAAATGAGGATATGTGAGGGGTGTGGGGGGTCCACGGTGCTGGAGGCTTTGTGGGTGCAATGTGTTGTGTAAATATATTTAGTCATATTTGATAACACTAGAGGGCAGCGGACACCTCAATGAGCCTTTTATGACAACGGACATAAGTTCTATAGACTTTTATAAACACATAAACAAGTGTCACTCGTCATAACGCTGGCAGGAGTCAAATTACTTCAGAATGCACAAAAGTAGCATTTATCATAACCAAATGCAATAAGCCTTATAAAAGCTTCAGCAGGTTTCTACCAGTTCTCACCAGTTCTCAAGCTTATATAAGTGTTATACGGCTGTATGAATATTTCAATAAAGTCACATTATATAATAAACATTTTTAGTGACATAAACATGCCTTGCAGTGTTGAGTAACTCGCATTGTAACATACTTCATCACAAGAAGAATGAATATATCATCTAACAGTCCTTACAGTAGCATGGTCACCTGATAAAAATGCTGTGTTTAGAAGATGAGGCTGTGAATGTCTTCAGAATGGACAAAAGTAGCATTTATAATAAGCCTTATAAAAGATTTTGGGGGGTTATTCCCATTGTCATAAATAGCGTATGTTTAAAGTTATGTAGCTGTATGAATCCTCAAACCAAGGCACATTACACAATGAGCATTTTCATCTTTAGTATAGTAATTTACTATAAATGTGCCTTGCAATGTTGAAAACACATTATACAACCACACGAAAGACCCAATTTCCTTATATGTTCTCTATGCCTGTATAGTTTGGTTGGAAGCAAAACACATGCACTGCTTTTGCTAATGAGAAAAAATTTCCTCTCCAAGCCAATACCCAGGAGTCGGCTGCCAAAGCTCAGTGGTTAAAAGAGTGGCATAAAAAATACAGCACCTCTGGAGCAAAAGGCCTGAATATAAACAACACATTCCACAATGTTTCTTTGCTGCTAATAGATGTGCAACGAATATAAACATCATAGTAGTGGCATAAGAATTATGCAGGCTTGTCAGAGTGCGGGCCGCGAAGCCCACACTCTGAGCTACCTCTGAGTGCACAGGAACGAGGCAGGCAGGCAGGCTT
>JBBPDC010148177.1:0-42392 GCA_037974485.1 Hemigrammopetersius urotaenia
CAACTGGTTAAAAGAGAAATAAGAATTTAGACTAGTGTAGCATAAGTGACAGGCTTATGTTCAATAACAACAATGTCGATTGCAATTTAGTTGATAGGCTTGTGTTCAGTAATAAACAAAATTGTCATGGTCGTTGTTACTTTAGACATTGGTTTATGTTCAGTAATAATTAAAACTCATTTGTAACCAATTGTGACATTGTAACCAATGTCATTGGTTTGTGTTCAATAAGTTACAGCTGTCATATACTGTAACCTAATTCATAGGTTTGTGTTCAGTCAGTGATAATGTCATGACCATTGCAGCCTAAGGTATAGGCTTGTATTCAGTAATAAATGGTAAAAACTGCCTCTTGTAATGTCTGTATGTATGTGCGATTAAATGTGATTAATTTGATTAATTAATCGCTTGACAGCACTACTAAATTTACATCTATGGCATTTATCAGACGCTTTTTATCCAAAGCGACTTCCATTCCCTAACTACAGGGGGCAGTCTCCCTGGAGCTACTTAGGGTTAAGGGTCTTGCTCAGGGACCCAGTGGTGGTGTGCTGACGGTAGGATTCGAACCCATGACCTCTTGGTCTAGAGGCAAGTATCCTACACACTACGCCGCCGCCACCCCAGTGGCGATACTCTTAGTGTAAGTTGTATTACACTTAATGTATAGCTTATAAAATGAGGAAAAAGTGATCCAAATCTGATTTTGTTTTTAAGTCATTCATGTTCTCTTTCTAACAAGACATTAGTCTGAACTTAAAAACATCCCTTAAACCATCAGAAACAGTCTAGTAATAAGACATCAAAATCGGCTGAGTGAAATGCTGCATTGAATTTGAAAGACAAGCAACAGACATTAAAAGGACCCCATTGAACACAATTTACAGAAAAGACTGAAAATGGGAGTTTGTGTTTTGTTGCAGCTGGTCAAGCTGACATCAGAATCTTAGATTTTTTTGTTGTGTCTGTTTTAAACGAGAATGTTAGCAAAGAGGTGCAAAATGGCTGGATAGAAAGATGTGAAGCCTATGAGGTTCCTCAGACTCTTGCCACTTTTTCTCTCTCTTGTTTTTAATGTCATTGAAGGTCATGCGAAGTTGAGTAGCTGTTGATGCCCCATTTGTATTTTACACAGCCTCTCCCTCATCCTCCTTTATTTTGTCTATTCCTTCATAGACTAAATACTATCAATCCTGAACTTGGTTATTACAAGTCACATGAATCTGGTTGTTCAAACAGGGGTCACCTTTCCAGGTATCAGTTATAAAACTGATTTCAGTGCCACATTTGAACATTGTAATTTTCAGATTTATTGAGTGTTTTGCAGTTCACATTGCCAAATATGGACACACAGATTGAATTTGGATCACTTTAATGTGGGTTGGTAGTTACCAGACCTCCTACTGGAGTTCTGCTTTTTTTTGAGGCTCTATAGCTACTAATATTATCCTAGTATAAAGAAAATGTGATTAAACATAGTAATAATCATATGAAACAAGTAAGCAGGCTATGTTTAGAAAAGTTTAGAAAAAAATGTTAACATCCAAATGACTGCCGTTCTCTAAACCAAAACTTGCTTTAGCTTCCTGTTACCGATTCGCATCTTTTCACTCCTGATGAATTTGCATCTCTTTGATCAAAATGAATAAAGTTTTAAGTTTCTATTCCTGCGTAAAAAAGGTTTGGACACATCTTCTCATTCAATGTATTTTCTTTGTTATTATTATTATTATTATTATTATTATTATTATTATTATTATTATTATTATTATTATTATTTCTTTATATTATTTTATATTACAAAATGATGAAGGAACACATGGAATTATGCAGTTAACAAAAAAAACCAAACCACAATATGTTTTGTAGCAAGGTAATGAATTTTTCAATTTTAATCTACAATGTAGCCAATAATAAAAACAAAGGAAATTGATTAATGAGAAGGTGTATACAAACTTTTGACTGGTAGTGTATGTATTTATAATGCCCACATGTAGATGCTGTGTGTTAAATATAATGTGCTATATTCAATAGACTGTGTAGCTTCAGGATTTGTCACCATGTTATGGTTATTACTTTGATGTGTCTCTTATTTGGATATGGAGTTGGTTAATGCATCATATTTTTTCCTTTGCCACACAGAGTTTGAATCGGCGTATGGGGAACATTAAGCCGAGACTGAATAGGCCAGTGCTGGGAAGAGGTCTGAGGGGAAGGCACTGGGGCAGGCCAGGTGGAAGAGGAGATTTTTTCAGGAGAACATTACCAATGAGATGTGAGTGGGACTGTAAACTCACCTCTGTATGTTTTTTTCTGGAAATCTCTCTTTTTGATTAGGTTTTGATTAATTGGGGGGGGAAATTTAACAATAATTGACTTAAGCTGTGTTGTGAGGTTTTCTTTTTGTGCTTTCTGACCGCATATCTGCGATTTAGTTGTAATGAGTCAGAAAAAATTCTGTTATTTTATTTCATTGTAATCAGTGATTTTTTGGTTATTGGTACAAAACCTTAGTAAAAACTTTTGTCTTTGTTCTGCATCAAGGATTACACAATCTTGAACTTACAATAGCCAAATCTAGACCTCCAATAATCAGATAATCTTAATCTATAGGTATGAGAGGATGGCAGGGTGTAGTCTCTGAAGTAGTCAATCAAGGCCTGATTCACCCACAGTACGGAGGTCATATAAGCAGACCAGGAGCAATGCGGCACACAGGAGTGAGAGGACCTCTGCGAGGCAGAGGTGAGAAATTCATGTTCAGCATGACTCAAACCTCATCTGTGACTTTTTTTTATTTTTTTATTTTTTTATTTTTTTTTTTAAAGAAACCCTCTTTTAGCCCAGAATGTCTTACATCACACAAACTGTAAAACAATCTGCCACTGTAATCTAACTTATTTTGTTACCTACTGTATATTCTCAGCCCTGTTTATTTATTGCTTTTTGTTTTATTTGCATTTTTTGCACACTTAACTCTATTCTAGCTGGTACTGTGTTCTAGCTGCTAGAATACAGTACCATTATACTGTATTCTTTCAAAACCAATACTGTAGCTGCTTTTGTTGACTGCACTTTTTGATGTCTTGTATTGTTTTTTTCCTCCTCTCTTTCTCTCATCGTTTTAGTATATTAGTTGTGTTATGATTATAAGAGATTAACTTGTTAATGTTATTTACCTTGAGCTTTTGAATAAGGTCAACTGATTTCCCTGCAAAAAATTATTTTCTGTATTTTTTTTTATTAATATCTGATAGCTTGAAATTAGGTCCAATTCCATTTCACTTGTACTATTTGTATTTTTTTATGTTTTTCCTTCAGAATCAGGAATCTTTATTTATACCAGAGGAAATTGCTTTGACTTAAAGAAAATTTTGCTCCCCTTTTGAGTCTTGGCTCCTCTCAAACTGGTCTGTAAAACTGCCTTTTTGACAATGTCTAATATGAAAGTGGCATACCGAATGGTCAGAGCCAAATGCTGATGCTTGGAGCACTTCATTAATGCCTCCTACCAGGCCAGTTACTCATTAAGAGGCAGGCAGCTATAATGATAAGGAAACAACCACTTGTAGTAGGGCAAGTGGCCCAAGCTCAGTTCAAGATCCTACTGTAGGACGTGTGGATGGCATGCCAAGACCTGTCTACCAACTGACTTCTGTAAAATTGCCTTTTTGACAGTGTCTAATATGAAATTACCATACTGGACTGAATCTGTGTTCAGTTCTTTTGGAAACAGGTGATCAAGGGGACAAATGAGTGTACGCTACTATGCAGTTTAAAATAATGACTGCCATTATGAAACCTAACTCAATCTGGACATATTTAATAAGTGTCAGTGTTGCCATCTTGCTGGTGAATGCCTGACTGATTGTTCTGCCTTAATTGTGTAATCCTTGTGTTTGTCTTTATCTATATTGTCTGTAATCATCTATTGTGTAAAACTATCGTGAGCTCTTTCTGTGTACGAGTGTGAAGCCTGTGCTCTCTGTATATAAGGTCTGACCTCAGGTGGATGTGGTATGTTTGTAGGTCGTGCCTGGGGTGATGGAAGACGTTGGGCAGAGAGTCGCCCTGCTCCGACTCGAGAGGAGCTGGATGAGCAGTTGGATGAATATATGTCTATGAGTAAAAGTCAATTGGATGCACAACTGGATGCATATATGGCTGAAGTTGACTCAGAGATTCTGCTCTAACTTGGTCATGGTGTGGGAAGAGGGCTTTGTAGTTATTCTCCTCAAAAATGTTGCTGTCCTGTTTGACTGAGAAAAGATAAGCTATTCTTTGGAACTGAGATACTTTACGTAGTTATTTAAAATCCAACTCAAATCTGTTATTCTAACCATAGCCCCATCCATTCTCTACAGACCAACAATGCTCTGGCATAAGGTGAAAGCTATGGAGTGCAGGTCCCAGAGTTTCATGCTGTCATATTTGTCTAGTACAGCTTAGGTCATGTGTCATTTTCTTTTATGACAGAAGGCTTGCAGCAGGATTTCTTAATCCTGTTCCTGGTGACCCACAGCACTGCACAGTTTCAGCTATTCCTTGACTGGATCAGATGAGTTGACACGTTGCTGTCCTGTGCGTTTTCAAGAGTATGAAGAGGAAACTGCTACAGTGCAGTTTTCATTCTTTTTGTTCATTTTTTCTTTGCTGAGATACTTATTTGAAAATACTTGAACTTCCTTTGTACCATTTTGTGGATTTACTGTTATGATCCTGGCCCTGTGCAGATAATTACTCTATGCCTGGTGTGCTATGCTATCAATATTCTCCGTTATTTTTTTAAAGGGCCTGACTATTTGATGCCTGAGTCCGTATCTTCTTTGTAACTTACGGTAGTCTCTATCCTTTCTGTAAGGCGGGTGAATGCGATAGAAGTCTCCGTCTTTCTTCTCCATATAGCAAACTTACATTGAGAAAATGGTTTCATATTAAGCTTAAGTATTTAGGCTTTCGTTACATATCTTTCTTCCGAATAGTGTTTAACTGGTACAACACTGCACACTGATTCTAGCTTGAGTGGTACATGCTGTGTTAAGACTTGTCTAGTGTTTGTTCTGCTTAAACCTAATGCTACTTTCGTTGTTCAGCACTGTATACCCCACACCTACAGCACTATAACACATTTGCCATGCCAAAAATGCTTTTGTGTTAATTTTTGTTGGCATATTTTTGCTTTCTTTCCCTCTTTATCAGGTGCTTTTTGTATACAATGCAACAGTTATTCCCTTGGATAGTCTTTGTATGTTATTTACTTGTGCAAAAATAGTTGTGGCTTTGACATTTGAAATTGAATTCCAGTTCATTATGGTACATATGTAAATGCTTTATAATAAAACTTTCAGTTCAAGGGAAAGTTATTGTTTTCAATTGAAAATAACATGCATTTTTAATAACATGCACTCATTTTACATGAGTTTCCCCTTAAGCGGGTGTGTTTGTGTTGCTCTAGATCAGTGCTTTTTAACTTAGAGACCCCACTGCCCTGCTGCTTGTAGTCTTTCCCCTGCTCTCACACATTCACTTCAACCCAATTAAGGCTTCTTAAATTAAGTTGGACCAGGTGTACAGGAGAAGGTAGGCCTCCAGGGGCAGTATTGAGAGCTGCTGCTCTAGATAATTCTACCTATTTCTTTGCTTAAAAAGTTTTTTATAATTTTGGTATTTCTTTGTGATTTTATAGACACATCAGACTAGGCATGCTTGTAGCCCCACATGGTTGGTGTGTGGTTAGAGATTTCTGCTCACTATGAGGCTGTGTCCTTTGTGCTAGTGCCCCCTGACGTGTGGTGAGTGCAAAGTACTTTTTGGACAATAGTTCAACAATGCTGAAGCTAGTTTTGACAGTAGGTTTGTTTGGTGACATTTTCATCTATTAAAGTTCTGTTTGGCTTGTCTGCCAATAGCTAATTGAAATTAATATTACTGCGCCACCCCACCCTATCCTACCCCACCCCACCCCACCCCACACACACACACACACAGAAACCCAAGTTGCTCCAGGGAGACTGTCCCCTGTAGTTAGGGAATGGAAGTCGCTTTGGATAAAAGCGTCTGATAAATGCCATAAATGTAAAATGTAAGTCAAGCTGGTCCATATGGGTCTCTTGGTCCAGAGGCAAGTATCCTACCCACTAGGCCACCACCAATATTGTTCACTGACTGGGTGCAGAAATGACCCCATCTAACTTTAACTGTTAATTGCCATAGATCTCAGTCCAGTCAAGCAAATGTGCTGGACAAATTAGACTGATCCATGGAGACCCTACCTCATTTTGAGGACAGATCTACTGCTGACATCTGGGTATTCCCCTGTGTCTGTAAAATCACAGCTCTGACCATTTGAGGCCATATCGACTCCACAAGATTGCCGAATGCATGCTATATGTCTGCTCAGGGTGGATCAACACAATATTAGGCAGGTGGATTTACTTTATTTGTCTGACCAGTATACAGCCAAACAAGTTGCTTATATATTTTTAATCTCTGCAAAGAATGAAGCAAGAAAAGAGACCCAACTCAACTTTTTTGAATCTTTGCATCTCAGTGCTGTCAAATAAAGGCAACAAGAAATAAGTAATGTGCATTGAGTGATTTCAGAATTCTTTTTGATGAGACTAAGAGTAAACCTGCAGAGGTGATTACATAAATCTGCCCAGTGACTGAAAAATGATTTGGAAAGAAGTGATGTAAGCAAAGATGTGGATGCCCAGGCAATTGCTAAAAAAGACACAATGGAGAGAATGGGGAAACTGCTGTGGACCTGCTTTGACAAGTGCTGCTGCTAGATCAGCTACCTGACAGGTTGAGGACAGACAGTGAAGATGGGGAAAAGGTATTTGTTGGGTCTTAGAGTGCTTTCTGCTCTTTTAATGGCAGTGAGACATAGCACTAATGTTGGAATTTCTTTCTTTTTTCCAGACACAAACCTTTTTGATGGATCTTTAAAAAGCCTGAAGACACTGGAGAAAGTGATATGACAGGCAGGCGAGGGATGGACTGAAGGAAAATGAAGAAGGTTTAGGTAGTAAAATTGAGCAATAAGAGCAAGTTATAGAAATAACAGATGTGAGGATTATAGGTGTAGAAGTAGATCATGCGGTTCTCCTTTTCGGCTACTTAGGTGAAAAGAGGAATTCAAGACGTACAAAAGTTTTGCAATACAGTTAAAAATAGTTTGGTGGCGGAATCCTCCGTTTTGGTTGTCTTTTAAAGAAATGTTCAAAGATGGACACTCAGCAGCTGAATTGGACTACATTTGCAGATTTTTATGTAATCAAACGCCCTTTTAAATTGGGGAAAGTGTAGCATGGGCCAGTGTTTTGTGTGGTATTGAAATAAGTAAATGCAGGTTTAGAAGGGCACAACATTCCATCTCATTAAAAACACCCAGTATGTAAATATTTTCAGATGAAATCTGATATTCTGCACATTTTGCCGTAAAGTAAAGCAGAAGTGTAGAGTGAAGTATAAATACTCTTTTTAGAACACATGTTAGATTAACAGGTGTCTGCAAATATTTGGACATACTGGGTCTGAGTAGACCAGTGGAAACCTAATACTGTAATACAGCGTTTAGTCTCCAGAGGGCACAGTAAGTCTTAAAGCCAGAACTATGCTGCCATGCTAGAGATATGTCTGTGGAATTAAATGTCTTTGACATTCAATACTTTAATTCTTGTACTATTTAATTTAATAAAGTAAATATACATTTTTAATTGTTGATTTAGTAGTTAGAACTGTAATTTCAGGTCATTCTGATATACAGTATACACAGACAATAATAACAATAATAAGAAGAAGAATATTAAATAATCTTAAGATTGCTGGATTCACACATGCGAGATATGATACTGGCTCATACAAGGTGGTGTCCAAGTGCATTAAAGGTATTAAAGATAAAGAAATGCCTGCTCTGTGTGGTTGAAATCTTATACTTCTTGAAAATCAAGTGATTTGTGTGAAGGTTATGTCAAATATACAGCTTATATATATATACACAAATAGCTACAACCTTAGGTCCTGGCATTCATATGGCTACCACCTGCCTAATTAATGTTACAGACCATGTAAACCCTTCATTGCAATGGTATTCTCTAATGACCGTGTACTTTTCCAGCAGGATAATGTGCCCTGTTGCACTAGGTCTTTCCATCTTCCCACTCTAGATAATCCATTATAGTATTTTTTTAAAATAGCAATCTAATAATGATTCATGCACAGTATAACTGCATGCATACAGTACAAAGCATGTTTCTCTTTCTGCATCCAAAACCAGATTCCAATTATTTGTGAATGCTCATGCATTCATGGAATTAAGGTTAAACTATTGGTGTGGCTTTCAGCTTCAGAAGGTTTCCTGTTCTGGGTCATTTACATCAGTACACACGGCTTAGTGGGATCAATATCTAGCAAGAAAGTACATGTTTGGTCTGTGATTAATGTTCACATTGGTTCATGGTCTTTTCATTCACGCTACCCACGTTATTCTCTGTAATCACCTCATATATTCTGTTTGTTTGAGTGTCCATTTGCTGGTGAGGTCATTGTTCCTTTGCCTTGGCCTGAGGTCTTTGACCGTAATGATCTGAGAAGAGATTTAAGGCTACAGGGCTGACACCTTTTTGACAGTCCTATTCAGTTGCACTATAAAGGGCCTGTGCCCTTTAGAGCAGTGACATTATGAGTACCTATTGTTTTTGTTTTAATGTGTATAGCTGTGTGTGTGTGTGTGTGTGTGTGTGTGTGTATATGTATTGCTAGATAAAATCCAGGTCAGAGTAGTGGATGTTTTAAAGTAGGGCCCGAAAAGGATAATAATATGGGAACATACCTACACTTCACACCTGTGATATGGTGTAATATTTGAATTTTGTTTGAGCAAACCAAAGGTAGCATCCACCAGAAATAATCTGCTCTTTACAGGTCAATAAATGCAAGAGGTGCGCATCTAGTTTCGCATAAAAACACACTTTACAACGTCTCAAGAGCAACTGATGTCACTTTGAAGACAAAAGACCACCTGATAATACATCTGTATGTATTCCGGTGTTTTCCTCAAGCATTGTTGAGACATGATGGGTTCTGTGTTTATTGAATGTGTGTGTGGAAGGGCTCTTTGTATGCTCAGCTGCTGTACAACCTGGGTCAGTTTACTTTTGATCAGTTATTATTTGTTACTTGCAGGGCTGTAATATGGATATTCGAGTATTCATTTGTTTTGTTAGACGTATATTGCTCAGTCAGGTGCCTGGATCATTGCATACTCAAACCCAGTGATTAGTCTAAGTGTACTGAGAAAGAGTTTCATTGTCTTGAGATGGTTCAAGTCCCATGCTGTTTTGTACATTAAACTTCGTGTGTACCCCTTGTGTGTCTTTTGTAAGTAATCAAACAAGCATTTGCAAGCTGCGAAGTGCTTTGGCTGTGTTTCCGCAGGTTGTCCTCTTTGCTGCCCTTTTTGTCCACATGGTGCAGACAGAAACCGTGTAACTGGTAATGATTATTGTTTCCTTGTGTGTTGAAGTAAAGAGCTGTCTGCATGACTGCACACACAGCTGAGAGTGCCTCAGCATAGGAGCGTTCCTGGCTTGAAGCCACTTGTAAGGGAGAAGTAGATAAGCCCACCATAATATAACAGCTCATAAACATCTGCCCCTCACCTAGTTGTCCTTCAGGCATTTAATAAAAACTACAACTCTAAATCATCTACAAAACATACAGTTTATTGGCCTTTATGTACAACAAGGGCATTCTTGCTTTTCTGTGTTACTGGCAATAGCAACTATATATTAGTTTGAAGGTAGTTTTCAGTTTGCACATTTATCTTATGAAGCTAAAGCTGTGCATTTGTTCATTCCCTTTAGAATATAGGCCTTTTCTCATTGTAAAGATCCAATAAGATGCAAAAAGGTAAAGAACATATGTAAGAAGAACATACCCAAGAATAAAACAGTTCATTCCACACAGTGGGAAAAATAGTAGTAAATAAAGAAATGTTTATTTATGCAGCACCTTTCTCAAACAGAAATCACAAAGTTCTACAGAAAAATGAATACATGCAGAGCAGCGCAACAGCAGACAGATTTAAGTGTAGAAGTTTGCAGCTTAAATTTAAATAGTTCAACAGATACAAGTGATCGCAGATCTGGTGCAAGACTGTTTGACAGCCTTGGACCAACAGACTGAAAGGCATGATCCCCAAGAGTACTCTATCTGATACATGGAACAGAGAGGTGGTCCTGATGAATAGATCTCAGTACTCAACCAGTTGAATACGACTGCAATAGGTCTGATATAAAGCCTGATTGTGCAGATCTCTGAAAGCCAGTACAAGGCTTTGAATTAAATGCTGAATTTAAACGGGCCAGTGTAGATCAAACGAGTGATACAAATACAGATTTGACTGATGAAATTTACTTCCAAAATACTCAAACACCCTTACTTTTTGTTCACTCAGAATCGAGAGAGTGTGGTGTGTTTACTCAGTCACTGACTATGTCCTTAAAGAAGTTATTTTGGCTGATTTTAGTCTAGGTGTGCATGATTAGAATTGGGCAAGATTCGAATCAGATGATTTGTGCACCAGACACACTCTTGGCGAACAATCAAATCATTGTTTTACCTTTACCAGCTCTTTGCTGCAGTTTTATGAGATAAGTAATGTGAGCCAGGTAAGTGCACTTACCTGGCTCAACAGCATGTTGTCATTAGTATGCTGAACTGTTAAATAGCCAGTGGCCTTTTCTGATGTATTGCATTATTTGATTGATTGAACTTTGTAAAAGTCTTTTATTTTTGTAGAAAATTTGGATCATTGGAAATACTGAAGCCCTAATTGGTCAACTTGACTATAATAGGTGGAATCTGCTCTGAAATTAAAGGATAAGTGCATCCTCACTGTAGCTATCAGTGTTTAGATACTTACTAAGTACCTTTACCGCCTGGCGGTCATACCTCAGATTTTTGAGCTTTATTAGGTTTCATGCAGATGAAGTAAAGTGCTTAGACTGAACCCAGTCACTATATGACAAATCTGATGCACTTTACGGGGTGAACTGAGGATATGGAGACTCGATGGACATTCTTGTTTTGTCTGTATTTTCTTACATACTAGAATAGCTATTGATTTTTTTTTGTTTCTTCAGTCCAGCTTGTCTGTACTCTGTTAATGGTATTGCATGAATGAACTCTCAATCTGTGTGGATACAGACAGGTGTAATGTTTTTGTGGCAGTCTCATTCATATGGTTTGCATATTTTCTGATGTGACTTCTGTACATGAATAATGAATTGCTTTATTCTGTTATATTTGAAACTCATATGTAGTGTGTCATATTTTGTGTTATATTAACATTCCTGGGCTTATCACATTACACATCAATTGTGTTTCTACCAATCAAGGAGGCTTTAATAAATAGTATCTCAGTAATTTAATAATTAGGATCTCAGTCTGAGATCTTGACAAACATAGGATACATTTAGCATTATTAATTAATTGTTCATTAGTGTGTGGTACACAGTTAGACTGGCAGGTCGGACTCACTTTACCTCAATCAAATCATATTTTCTTGAAATCAGTTAAACTGGGCATTTAATTGCGAGCACTGAAGCTATGAAAGATGCATACGAGCTTGTAGAATCATGGGGACATATTCTGTATTATTACAGGTCAGTTTAATGTTTAAACAAAGACATGTAATTTAAAGATCAGGACAGATTTAGCCAAATGACCAGATTCTGTTTAATTATCTCATTTGAAGTAATTTTCCGTTTAGGTGGTTAAATAGGCAAAGATGTAGCAAACTTCACAGTGCAGAAAATGCTATCAGTGCTAAAATAGCATACTCCATGAGGGGCACTGCATTTGTTCACCTCAGACTGAGCTGTTGTCTGCATGCACTGCTGGAATTATTCGTTTGAATGGATCAGGCCACTGATTCGAGATGTCCTCAAATTTTGGGTTTTATTTGTATTTATGTGCACAGCTGTTGATGTTTTATTTAACAGTTTTTTTCTGCTGGATGAATCATGCCCACATATTATTCAAACATTTCCGTGTTCCACAGATACAGCAAGGCTGCTGACAGTGTCAGTAGTGTGAAGGCACTCCTCCTGCCTCGCTGCACTGGCCTGGAACTGCAGAATCCTTTAACCTTTTCATGGCAGCAGGATAGTCCCATTGGCCAAATTACTTAAATATTCTTTTGAATGCCTAGTAAGGGAAACAGGAGTATGTGCCAGTCCTGTGCTAGCTCCAGCCCAAAGCAAAGTCCAGAGGAAGGATCAGAGCATAAACAAACACTGTTAACATAGGCTTTTAAGAAAAAGAGATAGCAGTCAATCATTCAGTCAATCTGTCATCTATCAGTTAACCTTTATTTAAGCTTGAGTACATTGAAGTTGAGCCTTATTTACAATGTAGTCGATTAGAATGAAGAACAAGAGATTAAGAGGAATGACAAACATGAAAAGATAAACATGTAGGGCTGTAACGGTACATGTATTCATACCAAACCGTCACAGTACATGGGTCATGGGTCGGTACATGATGTCTTTCGGAGAATACACGGCACGACGGAGAAAATGTGATTGAAGTAATACGGAATCACAGAGGGACCAAAAAGCGCAAGTAAATAATGCACCTGGGTCGTAGTGTGGTGCAATAGTGACACCTATTTCAATGCAAAAGACATTCAAAATGTAAACTTTGCTAAAGTTCTGCACTCTGGTCTATTCAATATATTTTCTGCTTTTGGGGAAATAATAAACAAAGCTAAAAAAGTTGCAGAGCGATGCATCACCATGAATGAATCAGAGCAGCCTCTTCGAGCCCTCAGACAGATTTAGACAGCAGTTCCACCCAGCTCTGCCAAATCACCGGCATATTCACGCCTAACATCCCGCTTCAACAAAATCTATGGCTCAGTGTTGATTAGGCACAGAGAGTGGTAGTTTAATGCTCAGTGGTTGTTCTCTGAATGGATAGTCTTCTCAGTGCCAGCCCACTGCAGCACAGCGCTCCTGACGCTCTTTTTGGACCTGTGGATATGGCTTTGCCGTTGCCATGGCACTGCTGCCATCAGTCCTGCGTTTAGCTGGAGATGGTGATAGAGACGAGAGTCACTGGAATGTATGTGTCTGTTAGCCCCCAATTACACTGGGTTAAGAGGTGCAGGTCTTGTGAAATTACCCAAAAATGTGCCTGCACTCTTCGTGCTGCTCCTGACAAAATGTTAAAAAGGTGAAAAAAAAAACCCATACTTAAAGAGCTCGGACATTCTGCCCCTTTGAATTTTCATGTAATAGTGTTATATGAGCCTCACATAGTGTTAAAAATATTATTATAGTGTGAGGAGTATAAGCTTTAAGCCTTACCATATACTTAGCTAAAAGTCAACTGAACATTTTAGGGATGAGCCCACCTGTCAGGACAGTATTTCATTCTGCCTCACTGCAGAAAACACTAGAGTTTATCCCCCCAGAGTGGGCCTGTCTATTTGCTTCCACCTAATTTGTTTTCCAGCCGTCTGGAATGGAATCAAAAATTAATGTTGCTAGTCCTGCATAATGTTTCCAGTCACACACACAAATCAGATGTACCTCTCTTGTTTGCAATTTTACTTTTGCCTGCGGTCAGAGGGCTGTCAGGGACTGAATGAGACAATTCCACCAGCGTTTGAACGAGAAAGAAGCATTAAAAACAACAAAAATAAAACAACCCAAAAACAAATGAAAATTATGTTTATGTTGGGGAGTGTTTTTAAGGTCACTTAAGCAGGTGAGTAGAGAGATCCAATCTATCTAACAAAATGGTTATGTTCCTCTAAATTACTACACCTTCACACAGCCTGTTGGTTGAACATGTGATTTTTAACTGAACCAACTGAAAGCTGTGAAGAAGCGCCTATATTTCCATATGTTGTACACCAGTCAGCTACAACATTAAAACCACCTGTATTATATTATGTAGGTGCCGCCAGAACAGTTTTGACCTTTTGAGTCTACAAGACCTCTGAAGGACTTCTCAAGTATCTGACACCAACATTAGCAGCAGATCTTGTATCGCCAGCATGAGCACTTTGTTCAGTCCATGGCTTCACAGCCCCATACAGAATGAGCTGCTATACACTGTGTGTTTGACACCTTTCTATTATAGCCAGCATAAATGCTTTTCACCAATTTCTGCTATAATAGTTCTTCTGTGGGTTTAGACCAGATGAGCTAGCCTTCGCTCCCCATGTGCATCAGTAATACTCAAGCACTCATGATCCTGTTACCGGTTTACTTGATGTCCTTCCTTGGACCACTTTTGGTATGCAGTGACCACTGCAACTCAGGAATACCCCACAAGACCCATTTTGGAGATGCTCCATCACAATTTGCCCCCTTTTAAAGTCTCTATGATGATGAAACTTAACCACTTTTTCTGCTTCTAATACATAAACTTCAAAAAATGACAGTAACATCCCAGATTATCAGTGTAGCACACTTGTCATTGGGTTTAACGTTATGGTGTGTCAGTGTATGTGCTATGGCTCAACATCTCTGAAATCAAATTTATTAATACAGAACACAAACACCGCTGCAGCCCATTTGAAAGGTATTGGATAGAGCGCCATCACTCCAGAGGGCAGCGTTCCAGCGCTCTCCAACCCTCTTCAGTGCTTGACACTGTGCTTGGTGTTGTGACCTCAGGCCCATGTGTGACTGCTCCAGAGCATCCTGTTATATTGCAGACGGGTGTAGGAGCCACCATAAAGTAGCTAAATTCACATTAGCATATATCTTCTTTTACAGAAGACTCTTGTCTTCCAGAGTGATATGTTGTAGTTTATAATTGACAAGTGCATAGCAAGGAGTGGCAGTTTAATTAGGCCTGTGCCATTTAGTGTTTCATAAGCGATAAATAGCTAATCAAATTCTAAACACTTGCTACCATTGAATGTGTCAAAGTACCACAAATTATGCTCTTGGGCTTTTAATTTAATTCATCTAATTTTCATCTCAGCCTGTACGTATCTGCATTTCATATTGTATCAGTACATGTCATTTCAGCTCTTCTTTATAGTTCCTTACCATCACTCACAATGACATAAAACCTGATTAATCATGCAGGGTAAAAGGATTCATTCACATTCCACTTACACAATTCACCATACCACGGGAGTC
This sequence comes from Hemigrammopetersius urotaenia, assembly GCA_037974485.1. Lineage (NCBI taxonomy): Eukaryota > Metazoa > Chordata > Actinopteri > Characiformes > Alestidae > Hemigrammopetersius > Hemigrammopetersius urotaenia. Next base: position 15,174 of record JBBPDC010148177.1, read on the forward strand.
AAGTCAAGCCTGTAGATTGAAGATGACAGAAATAATTTTTCAGAACCCAAGGTTATTTTAAAAGAATAGCAATTTCAAATGTCATGTCCCATCACTCACCACCACTTTCTGTTCATCAGCGGAACCAATTTCAGCATATTGGCAATTATCAGCTGTCTAAAAAGAGGTAAAGGGTAGAAAAACTTGAAAAGGTCTATTTGTTTCTCAGCTGTGCCTGTGGAGGAATTCATTAAAAGTGCCTGTGGTTTATGTCAGTCAGAAGTGTACATCAGAGTAACTTCTGTAGTGCTACAGGATCAGCCTAACTGACAGCCTAATCGCACTCATCAACTGTCTCTCCCACACACCCTTTTTCATTCACTGCTGAATGTTTTGCAGTTATTGAAGGGACAGAGTGTAAACAATAACAGATGGATTCATTGCATCATTTTAACTCATCCCACCAGACTCTACATTATGGTAGTTTGTAGACGTTCCAGGAGAGTAGAAACCTGCATGCGTGTGGTATCCTCTAGGCTATATTGTCTTTTGCTCTGTAGCCCAACAAGTCTTTTTCCTCAAGTATTAACCTTGATTTCACCACAGCCACTCCTGCACTCAACATTTTGCCCACCCCTCTCCATCTCTCTGACAGACATCTTTTGTTGTTCACATTCTCTCACCAGACCTACTCCAAACACCCTACTGTTGTCTTTCTAACCGCTTGCCGTCATTTTCTCTCGTTTTCTTCACTTGCTCTTTCCACCACCATCCTGTCATTCTTGACTCCACTTGGAACATCTCTCCTCTGTCCTTCAGCGGTGGAAATGGCTACTAACTCCTTTCTCTTTCCTCTCCAATCCTCAGTGAACCAACTCCTCAGTTCACTTCCTTCACTGGCTATCTGACAGAGAACTGAGAGCAGCATAAAAAAGAGGGAGGAAATTAAATCTCGTACCATTCTCTAACCCTAACCCTAACCCTAACCCTAACCCTAACCCTAACCATCCAGGTTCACTATTAAATATATATCTGCTGCTAAGTCATCCATATTAAATACCAAGCCAGAAAAAAGTAATTGCATCCAGCCCTTGCAAACACTTTACCACTTTTTCTTTTCAAACCTCCTCCTTCTTTGCTTCCTTCTTTGATGAAAAAGCTGACCAGATCAGAAGATCCTTCCCTCTCTCACCTACTCTCAACCTGCTGACAACCCTTTACCTCCCCGCTTTTCCCCACTTTCCACTCCATGTTCTTCAGCTCCTGACATCCTGCAACTCTACATCACCACTTTATCCCATTCCACCCCCCACCTTTCTGACCATATGCAAATCTCTCCCTGGGTCATGTGGCTTTCAAATCAGCTGTAGTCCACTGTAAACACTCTAAAAAGACCACGTTCAACATAACTGTTGTAGACAACTACGGAGTGGTATCTCTTCTATCCTTCTTTCCAAAATACCCAACTATTTCTCTATGAAAACAGAACCTACTTCACTTTTCCTTATACACTCCCTCTCTTGGTGATGTTTATTCTTCCACTGTTATACTGATGACACTCAACTCATCCTCTTCTTTCATCACTCTTGATCATCACTCTTGACCTAGATCTCTGCATGTCTGAATGACATTTCTTTCTGGATGACTGTGCAACAACTGAAGCTAAATCCCAGCAAAACATAGCTCCTGTACATCTCAGGTGATGCATCCATAAGAACTGACCCTAAGAGCTGATCACTTTTGGAAATCACTCCTACACTAGAAGCACTGTGACTGAAGACCCACTTCTTTACTGAGCACTACCTGTTCATGTAAAAAAAAATAACTAACACATCTCTTTTGTGGGATCTGATTATCTCTGATAGAATCCTTGCTAGCTAGCAGCTCTCATTTAATAGTGCAAGGGATATTTTTTTCTTTGTACACTACAAAGCACCCAAGGTTGACACTCTGTAAGAGAGTCTGCCAAATTCTGTAAATGTAATTTCAAAAGTTTTGTGATTCTGATAAAAATGATATTAAAGTGTTCTGGGAGCACATTTGGTGGCATATTTAGGGTTTACACTATAAAAATAGACATTTTTAATTAAAACACAACAACATGGTTTTTCACTATAAGCGGGTGCTCTTGGGAAATAACCCCTGCGAAAGCGGGGGATTACTGTATTGTTATTTTTCCCTGCTGCACCAGTTAAGCCCTATAAATTATGTAGTATCTAATGAGACAGTAGTATGTAATGTATGTAGTAATAGTGAGTAAGGAAGTCTGGAACTAACTAAAAGTCCACACTAGTCTATGAATAGCCTTAAACAACCTTTACAAGAGAGAGAATGAGCTGCTTTAATTGCCAGTCCTTTCTTTTAAGACTCATGTTTTTTATTCACCCAGTTAAATAAAGCAAATATACTCACAGTCAAATGCATGTTTTAAAGTTTTTAAATGATTCTTAGTTTTTAGTTTTTCAGACATGTAGTTGCAAGAAAAGTCTTTAATTAATATAGAACCTTCGTACACAAAAAGAGGTCTTTGGCTAATGACAGTAATAGAACTCTTTTTTTTGCTATTATAACCGTTTTCCATTATAGAGCAAAACAATTATGTCAGGCAAATAACCATTTAAGCATTCAAATGCTTCTTTCCCAGTTCTATACACAATGATGATCTCATCTACAAAACTTGTTCTTTATAGACCCATCCATTTAGAGGTTCCTCTGTGAACCAAATGTGTTTATGACATCAGTCAAAAGGACCAAAGATTTCCAGGCTTCTAAGGAATGAAGTGTGCAGGGCCAGACATGGGCCTGACATAGCCTCCGGTCCTGCAGGTCTCTTGAGAGAGCCTCCTTGGAGCTGCCCACTAAGGAGGCTTTTCCTGTTGAGATGGAGATGGAGAGTTGTGGTTAATTATATGTCGCACTCTGAGAAATGAGAGAGGTTGGTGATTAAAGAGGAATATGTTTTGTATCAGTGTACACACACATTTTTAGCACTTCTTGTTTCTTTCAGCCTTGTTTGGCACAACAGCACGGTTGGGGTCTTCATGTATTATTTTAATTTGGGGTACTTTATACATGACAGTAGGCTCTCTTGAATCTCTAAAGAGGGTATAGGCTGAATGACTATGGTCTGCCCAGAAAAACTGATGGAAAGGTAAGACAAATTGAAAGAGTAGGGAGTGGGGCACTATTGTGTTGCATCCTGTTTTGGTAACCCTATCCTTCTGCCTGTGCCACTCTCTCTGCGGAAGAATCTTGTGCGGTTAATGCCGTTAAAAAAATTAATGTATGCCCACCTCTAGTCATTTTACATACAGATGTTTAAATGTTTAATTCAGTATTATTGCAGAAAATTATGGATTGCTGTTTGATAAATAATACATTGTATTGCTCATTTATACTCATATTGTTGACAGAGATTACTGTTCTGGCAAAATAAGAACTATATTTTTTCATAAATATGTTTCAATATGTTTTATTATACCTTAATTTCTAATGTGGTCATTGCAGAATCAACTTTAACTGTTTATTGTTCTAGACATATCAAAAATAAATTTTACAGCTCCTTTCAAATGATTTGAAACTTTCATACACTCTTAATTATAAGGATGCCAGAAAAGGTTAGATAGCCATAGAAGACATTTCAGTGGACAGTTCTTAAAATAACTTTTTTGCAGATAAAATAGGCCTAGTTGAAGAACTTTCAGAAAGAACCCCCACATACTTTAAAGGATTTTAGAGGAGCCATTAGATTGGTCAAGAACTTTTACATCATATCAAAGTTCTTCATATGTTTTAAAGGAACTTCAGATCTTTAAACCTTTGAATCTTTGTGTAACCAAACTGGTTTCACATTATTAATAACACGCATTTCACATGTTTAAGGAGTGACACTGAGTTTTTGAATGTTTGTGTATGTGGAGTGGAATGGATAAAGATGAGGGGAGCTGAGGGGGCAGTGTTGAGGGCAGGTTAAGAGGGCGCCTCTTGGTCTGGGCAGAGATATGAGCTCAGGTCAAAGTCAGTTCAGCGGCCAGAGAGATTTAGAGCTGACCCTACACTAGAACTCCTCTCACAAACTAATGGCTTTATGGCTCATTGCTTCCTACTATATTGATTTGTAAACGGCATATTAAGTGGCTTGCCAAACAGCATGGGGGGAGCATGTTCATGAGAAGAACCTTCTCACACTTTCAGACATGTTCTGTGCTATTGCCTAAAGAAGTGTTCAAATGATGATTCCAAAAGCAACTCATCTATAGCACGGCCTAAAGAACCTTTTACTGAATTACTTAATTAACTTTTCTATTTAAGAATATTATCTATTGCTGCCTCTTCCCTCTCTCCCTCCCTCTCATCCTCCAGTAAAAGGAAAAGGCACTTTTGACTTACAGCCATACAGCATTACTCAGCCATCCTCTGCTCAGTCTGCCTCAAGGCTGATGTTTAGTGTGGATTCTCCAGCTTGAAGGCGGTGTAGCCTTGTGATCCATGACTACAAGCAAAGGGGAAGCTGCGTTTATACATCAGGGCAAGGTTCTCTCTGCTGGGCTACTCAAATGCAGCTGGTTTTTCTAACTCATTACGACTGGACCTTTGGAACACTCCATTGAATCTTGGACCATTCCTTCATATAGGAGCTTTTAGGATCCTATTTATGAATGGTTCATGCTGCCAAAGAAATACACTCTGCTTTGTTCTTTATGGCACTTTGGAATGCTACAACTGAGAGGTTCTACTTCATTCTTATCTTGGTGCCTCTTTTTCTTTAGGCTTACCCCTTTATGTCTGCATGTACTTCTGTCGATCTAGAATCATTTGCCTGTACTGATTAGACTGATTCACTCACTCATTCACTCACTCACATTCTCTCTCTCTCTCTCCCCCTCCCTCTCCCATAGCAGTAACAGCAGTAACAGCAGCAGCTGAGAGGCATTATCACTCGTGGTAGCTGCACAGAGCGCAGCTCGGCTTGAGGAGAACACAGTGCATTTTCCAAGGTAATCTGATTTGTGTAAAGGACGGCTGGTCTAGGCGCTGTGGGAGGACACCTGGACAGAGCACAGAAAGCATTAGACGGTCGGAGAGTTAGTCAGCAGCTGTAATGCACTCTGTACACCCTCATCAGCACTGCCCACGCCAGTTTGTGGTGAGTACACTGTAATTGGATTGCTGCCTGATGGCTAAATGCCTCAGAGAAAAGATGATGGAAACAGTAGTGAGATAAGTGCCTTTGTGTTAGAGGAAAAGGAGCAAGCAAGAAAAGTTCTTCCGCTTAGAACACGTCCATATGTATTTCATTAAGTTTTGTTTAATGTATATGTGATTGTTTATGAATATTTCATTTCAGTTTTGAAATTGCATGTTTGTAAGAATAATTTAGTTTAATATAAAAAACGAATTTCCGTGTGTGTTCTGTAGGAAATAAGTTGTTGAAGCGAGTCTGTCTTTCATTTATTCCAGACAGCACGTCCATCATTTGTTCATGAAACGATTCTCTGAAATAACTGATGTTGTTAACTGATGTTGTCATTGTGAGTTTAAAATTCATAGCTGCAAATTAATTAAATTGTTAAATTGTGTTAAATTTATGAATTTCTTGATCAGAAAGTTTCCGTATTTAAGATCTTTCAGGATCTATCAAGATCCTTGGTGTCCGTGGAATCTGGGGCTTGATCATTTTTAAAAGCAGTGATTTTGTTTTCACAGCTGTTTCTGTGTTTGTGTTTGAGATGTCTTGTTGCTCTGCCAGTGCATTTGCAGTCAAACGGAGATTTTATCTTAAAAATCCTGACACTTGCCTGAATTTGGAGGAATCCTGACTTCCCTTTTTCCTTTTGCTTTTGTAAATGTAAATATAAATATAAATGTAAAAGCCTATGAATCACAAGTAACTATCTATCTTTGCATTTGATGGTTGCTGTGAAGTGCTTTTATGTGTCCCTCTTTTTCTACTGCATGTACCAGTGATGAAGATTGGCAACAGTTCTATTTTAGTCTAATCTGGCTAATGTACCAGGTTCCACTCAAAATTTGAAAGACATTTGTCAAACTCCAGACGCTTGTTTTTGTTGGCTGAACTGAAGAGCTTGTTGTTAGTGCCATCTTATTGTTAATTTTGAATGTTAATAACAGAGAAGCGGATACATCTGGGATCACTACAAAAAAGAAATCGTTAGTTTCCAAGGTGATATTTACATGTGTTAAGTTGGTGTTACTTTAAGTATCCTCAGATGTTCATTTTTATTTTGAGTAATAAATGAATATTACAAGTATACTTTCAGTAAATGCCCTGTTGGGACTGTATACATGTCTAATAGTTATCTGAGATACGTCTCTGCACACAAACCCTGAATTGTAAAACAATATATTGTCTACAAAAACCCAATTGATTCAGAATACATATACACCAATCAGCCATAACTGTAGAACCACCTGCCTAATATTGTGTTGGTCCCCAGCGTCCTGCAGAAGCGGCTCTAATTTGTCAAAGAATTGACCTAATAAGACCTCTGAAGGTGATAGCGACGTATCCTTCAAGTTCTGTAAGTTGCAAGATGGGGCCTACATTGGTGAGACTAGTTTGTCCACCACAGATGCTTGTTTGGACTGAGATTTGGGGACCTGTTACCTTTTCACTGGTTTTCTTTCCTTGTACCACTTTTGGTAGGTACATAATACAAGGAACGTAGTAAGAACACCCCATATGGTCTTCCATATTTATGATGCTCTGATCCGATCGTCTAGCCAAATCCTTACATTTGCCCATTGTTCCTGTTACTAGCACATCGACTTCAAGACCTGTCTGCTGCTTCATATATCTCACCCTTTGACAGGTCCCAGTGTAGCAATATAATCAATGTTATTCACATCACCTGTCAGTAGTTTCAATGTTGTGGCTGATGTAGCTTCCACCTCATGCTGTGAGACATTGTTCTCTAAATCAAGTGCAATCAATTTTGTGAAGTAATGTCAAAAAGGCATTCAAAAGAAATGGATCCACATTGGAAGTGAAAGTGGGTAGTTCAGTGTTATTTTTAGCACATATTCATTTGAATGTTCATTCATTGTAGTTTTTACCTAAACCCAACCCCAACACAAGAGTTGCATTAGATAGTTAGAATTAAAAATTTCAACATCTGTCGATAATGTGCTAGGTTTTTATGAATAAAGTGTATCCAAATTTTCACTTTGTCATTTGTGTGTTTTTGCATAAAATGACTGGAGCTTCTGCCTGTATCAATGCACATGAAAGAGTATGCCATTTTGGAGTGATGCAACTACTTTAGGTTTTCCAAAGAGTATTTCAATTGATGGTTCTTTAAAGATTGATGTACATTTGTTTGTTTGTGTGTGTGTGTGTGCGTGTGTGTGTGTGTGTGTCTATAGGTTTTTGGACTGTTGGGACAGTAAAGTGTGGTGCTATGAGACTGCTGCTGTACTGTTTAGGGGGAGGCAAGCTCTCTCTGGCCCTACTGCTGCTACTCCTGCTTTGTTGTCCTCTCAGCTACACCCGCACAAGATCCTTTCACACCCGCGAGGCCAAGAAACAACACAACCACAGACATGAAAACATCACACTGGCCATCATTTTGCCCAGGTATAATACCTCCTACCCATGGGCCTGGCCTCGTGTGGGCCCTGCAATGGAGCGGGCCATTGCTTTGGTCAACTCCAACCCGTTCCTCCTGCGTGGCTACACCCTACGGTATGTTTTTGAGAGCAGTGAGAATAAGGATGGAATCTGCTGTGAATCCATTGCCCCGCTTATGGCTGTAGACCTGAAGTTTACCTACGAGCCGTGGGCTTTCATCGGGCCGGGCTGTGACTACACCTCCTCCCCCGTAGGCCTTTTCACAACCCACTGGGGTCTCCCCATGATCACGGCAGGGGCACCCGCAGTGGGCTTTTCTGACCGCTCTGACGCTTACACCTCCATCACCAACACGGGCCCCACTCACAAGAAACTTGGCGAGTTCGCCCTGAACATCTGCAGGCACTTCGGCTGGAACCAGCATGTCCTGCTGATGTTCGGTGACAGCAAGATGGGTGGGCGCGAGTGCTACTTTGCTGTGGAGGGCCTGTACAGTGAGCTGAAACAAAAAACGAACATAACCACAGAGGACCTCGTATTTGAGGAGGATGGCCGACCAGTCAACTACTCAGAACACCTGCAGAAGATAAAGGAGGAGGGCAGGGGTGAGTTACTCTGCTTCTTGTTCTACAAGAAGGTATATGCATTTGCATGTGCTTTTATAGACTATATTAGGATGTAATGGAATTCAAGTATTTGAGAGACATATTGTAAAATTATGTTTTTGTATTCAGTCTACACAAGATAATATTAAGAACGCATGTACTTTTTTATTTTTAGGAGAATACCTTTAAAATACTTACCCATCCCTGTTCATAAGCTGTTTTTAAATGTGTGTTAGATAGACTCTATAGAGGAACTCCTTCTTCATAAGCACTGAAGGTCCTGCAGAAACGCAAGGATGAATCAGTGTGATAAGCTAGTATTTATTTTGGGATGGTTGAACTGAACAGTCCCATTTGTACATCAGTGTTGTACTGGACTCAGTGTGGTGTGAAAACAACAGAGGGCATTCATTTTTCATGAACTTGTTAATCAGTAACCATGAGGAACAACAGAAGTACAACAGCATTGTTTGTTCCCATGTGATTTATCAAGATATACAGCAATCCCCCACTTTTTGCAGGGGTTACGTTCCAAGAGTAGTGAAAAACTGTGTTGTGTTTTGGTAAAATAAAATGCCTATTTTTATAGCGTAAATCTTAATTATGCCCCCAAATATGCTCACAGAACACTTTAATTTAATTTAAAACTCAGTTTAATGCATTACCCTTAAAGAAAATGTAAAGGTAAATTAATAATCAGAATCAGAAAACTTTATTGCTTAAAAAAGTTGGCATTAGCGGATAGCATTAGCAGCATACAGACAAAAGAAACATTGAAATAACTCTCTCTACCCCACAGCTTACTAATACTAAATAAACTGAGATAATTGTTGAAAGGTTGGGGGGTTGGGGGGAGGTTACCTGAGCAAGGCACTGTGTTCGTAGCTGCCCACTGATTCACTTGGTGAATGGATTAAATGCAGAGGATGTATTTCGTGCTGTTCAAACTGTGTGCTGTGGTGTGTTCACGTATGACCAGATTGTCACAGAGCAGTCATGCTACATGCAGCAGCAGGCTTCTTCTTCTTCTTCTTCTTCTTCTTCTTCTTCTTCTTCTTTTTATGGCGGTTGACAACTTTTCAGCGTATTACTGCCACCACTGGACTGGTGGTGGGAATACAGTTCGGTTCTCAGAAAAAAATCTGCATAAAATATGGGCCAAGAGACGGAGCCATTAATGGAATTTAATCTTATTGCTAACCGCTTTAAATGATTCAGTAGCTACTATTCTGTGTTAGTGATATATTGAAGTGTACACCTCTAAATTGTAAAAGCACAGGCTCAGTCTACAGCTTAGAGCATCTTTATTCAGAAGTCACTCAGTAACTAGAACTTTTGACTCCTGAACTCTGATTCACTGTGGTTTAAGCCACAACTTTTCAGATAAAGATGTTGACCCAGCTATAATTGTCATTTGAATTCAACATAGTTCTGAACTACCGTTGCCACCTCTTTATGTAAATTATTTTGTGTGTGAGGACACAAATGTAGCATCAGTTTCAGTAGTTTTCTAGACATGAGTTTGTCTCATCCTTTCTATTTCTTACAATGGGACAAACAGTATTTCATTCGTTCAATGTTATCTATAATTGTTTGGCCTGTGTTTTATTTCCCAGCCATAACTAGTCCGATTTATTGTCCCATGTGATTGCTCCAAATTCAAGACCACAAGGTTATCGTCTCTTAAACCCCAAATATACTGCTCACATTCATACGTTCACACAGAATACCCACCTGGGACAAAAGAAGGAAGGGACAGTTATATGTAGTTTATCTAGCTTAAAGTAATGATTTGTACAGAGAGGTACTGTCACAAACTGTTAATTGACTTTGACTCAGACTAATCATGTAATGCATTACTCTTAATTACAGCAACACTTATTTCTCCCTCATTTCCATCAATTCATCAGTAATGCAGTAGAAATCTGTTGATTAGCCAGGGAGCGTGCATACTCATCTTCAAAAATCTTTCATGTACATAATAGACAGACATTATAGGCAAACATTAATGGCCTCTGGCATTTCATTATGTCAGTGAAAAGAATCCTTGAATTTTTCTATCTTGTGTTTTTTTTTATTTATTCGTTTATTTACAATTGGCTTACATCATCCTTTATGTTAAGGATGGATTAATGTTCCAATAGGAAAGGTCATGCATACAAGATCCGTTTGTAACGTGTGATCTAACTGTTCTCTCATGTCCCAAAGGGCCATAAAACCATCTATGTATCAACATTTTTATTAACAGAGGTCACGAGCGTTGTCGCTGTATATGGGAGCTCGGTGCATTGTATCAGATCAGTCGGCATTTCCTGTGAAAACAGACTTAGTCATTTGCCCACTTTCCTGGACATCTAGTTCAAACTGGTCCATTAAATGGAATGGAAGAGAGATGTCAGTGAATAAGACAAGTTAAGAGCCTGTAAAGACAGAGTTCCATGCAATTCAGCTGACAGAGCTATCAGTAATTTCCGTTTATACAATCCTTCGCCAGGTTTAGTGGTGCATATTTTAAATTGACATCAGAACCAAATCATAAACACAATACACTTACAGGATAGAGAGATGACCATATTAAATACAAACAAAGCAATAGAAAACAGATGTATGTTCAAAAGTCTTCTCAGGAGTCCAATATGGTGATAAACATGTTTGTTCAGAAATATGCCGTTGTCTTCTAATATGGGTTCAGCTCTTTCTATTAGAATAAATAAAGACAGCACAGCCTACTGTGGAGAGCATATTTATTGCTCTGCTTTACTTTTTTTGGTTAGCACCTGCTTCATCCAAGTCATGTGAAGCACCACCACATTTCCTTGAACGACTGCTAACTCCACTACTACTAATTCTACAGTGTCAGCTAGCATTGGCTAGTATGGTGATTTAACTTGTTTATCAGTAACTTCTGTGAAACATAAGTTTGCGATTATGAGTTGCCCACTGGCATCTTTTTGAAAGTGTTTTGGGTTTTCTGTTCTTTTTCTTTGTTGGAAAACACAATGTAATGGTTGTCTGTAGTATTTAACCATATGCCATGGGTGCAGCACATAGAGACAAAGCTGAAAATGATACATTATTCTTTTCGAGGGGTTAAAGAGGAATGGTCTGTTGAAGCAGATATGTATTTGAATCCGAGCTGCTAGATAAACACCTGTGTTGGGTCACCTGGGGTGCCGTAACCTTTTCTATAGAGCTCATCAGCCAACAGGAAATGCTTCTGAGCACAGCCTCATCTCACCTCCTCCCTTCCCTGGATATGATAAATACTTATAGTACTAACATCAGCAGAAGCAGGAAGACACAGCAGGGGGACACAGGCAGGAGACGCAACACCTTCCTGCTCTGGATTAATATAAATCAGGGTACCTTCTCCGTTCTCTTTTGCTGCTGATAGTGTAGACAGTGTAGTGTAGATAACTGGTTTGTTAATTAATAGCTGGAAAGGATGGAACGATTTGGTCTTTCACACATACAGCTTTTTGAACAAAACCTCATAGCTCCAAAAAAAATTAAATCACAGAAAAATTTAATTTTAACTGACGTAAGCTAATTATAAATAGATGTAATTCTAGCTGATTCTGCACCATTTATATTGGGACATTCATAAAAATGGAGATCCAAGGTTTTGTTCTGGCAATGACAACATACTTGTGGGTTTTTCAATGAACTATGTAATCCAGTCATTAAATACTACTGTCCCTACCTCCAAATCTACCTTGACTGTGACCACAAAAAAAGCATATCACTTGACTCATTTTGAGCAAAGGATAAGCAAGCATGTCAGAACATTCTGCCATTTCTACCAGATTATCTTATGTGGATGCTGCAAAGTCTAGTCTTCTTATTTTGCAGGTGTTAGAGCAGGTAAAGTGCATTGAGATTGGTGGGCACTTTTTGCAGCGGCCCCACTTTAAGCTTGTCTGTAACACAGCTTCCTTTCATCAGAACCGTTAATGGCCAAGAATCAGCAGGGGCTTCACATCAATCGTACTTCTTATGCACACACACACACACACACACGAACACACACGAACACACACAAGACGCACAAAACACACACACAAATAACACACATACTTAAAAGCTGCTCTGCTCATGTGGACCCATCGTGTTTCTCCAATTTAATCTCCTCTTGGTTCAAATCACTTTACTCTTTTTTGACTGTGAACTACTACAGCATTAACAGAAGCACAGGGATCTTAATTTCCACAGATAAATACATTGCTATCACTTTTTATGTTTCTACCAAATTACTCAAGAAATAACTCATGAGCTCTCAATAAAGAGTGTTAGGATAACTTTGGACAACTTTGGTTCTGTACACATTGAACCTAAAACAATACACAGACAGAAAATGTCTAGGAAGAGATTAAAACATTCTTAGACTCAGTCACTGTTAGGTAAACTGTACATTATGTGTGTTCAAGAAAGTTCTCTCTAAACCGTTGAGCGGACATTGCAGCAGTCCAAAAAAAGTTCTGATGGTAATGAAGATCATCACTGATGATTTGTCACATCTTACTCAAGATAACCTTCAGCCTCCATGAATACATTGGTCTGTTTGATTTTATTGGAAGTCAGGCCACTTTAGATGCCATAGTGCCTGTGTGTAGCGCAAGTTCTTGCCATCTCCATGGTTTCGGGAGCGCCCATGCTGAACTAAACCGCCTGCAGTGCCATGTGAAGCGTTCCGTTGCTCTCTGCTCAGGACTGTCATATCCATCTGGCTCTGGTTAAAAATTAAGCTGAACTGGGGATGGCTGTGGAGGGGGAAAGGAGAAGAAAACACGTAACAGTTTCCCATAAACTGTTGTAGTTTTGGAGGTGGGAGGGCTTCATCATGGCTAGATGTGCATGAATAGCCATTGACCTTTCACATAAATATTAGACTTCCAGAGGAGGAATGTGCTGATGAGGGGCATCTGCCTGATGAATTGCCTTCTATGGACAGAGAGTCAAAGAGCAACTTCTGTCAGTGGACACTAACTTTCCCCTGTAAATAAATATTTGTATCTTAATTTCTTCTCTTATGGTTAAATCTGTAGAAGTCTAGAGTTATTGCTGTCATTTTGTTATACTATTTAACAGTAATAATAATACTATTATTTTGGGGACTGGACAGTTTTCAAGTGGTCACACCTCTGGCACTGTAGGATTTATTTTAGGTCAGAGCTACATAGAAGAATAGAGTCTAATAAACTTCAGTTTATTCTTGCAATTCTTGCTGAATCCACTGTGAAGTTCCAGTGCAGTTCAGTGAGTTAGTCATTTTTTATTTGTGACATATGCATTTTCTGTTCAAGTTGTTATGAAAAAAGGACACATTCACTGCAATATAGTTCAAGGCTACTCTACTAATCTCACAGTTGTAGAATTGACTACAGTTCCTACAGAATTCCTCTGCTTTTTACTATCTACAAAAGTATGAATCAAAGTACATCTTGCTATTGTTTTCACAAGCTTTAACTAAGACCTCTGCAGGCTGAAATGAATGTAGAATGTGGACAGATTCTTGATCCTGAAGTTAATTTTGATCATGTTGCACAGGGTTTCGGTTTACACATACGATGACCTCATGGTGCGGCTATGAAGAATAGTGAGCCATTGTGTCCCATTGACGTGAAACTGAAAAGGCCTCCCTGGAGCCACAGAGTGTTTTTTTGAGCTAATCTAATTTAGAACCTCTTAGCGTCTCAGTACCTACAATGTATAATAATGGGCATATGCTGCTGCATGCTACACACAAGATTCTATGTGAAATGTAGTGTAACAGGTTCAGAATACATCTACACCTTTCATCAGCACAGTTTGGACTATTTCAACTGTGGGCTAAGCTGGCCATGCTGCACATCAAAACTTCACAAAATTATGCTGCCATCATGTAGCTGTATGGAAGAAGGTAGAAAAATGGGTCTTCGTTTATGCCCATTTCCGGTGGTGCCTGAGAGTTTAACAATGACAAGCAAACAGTGGAAAAAAGAACTTCACAGGAAATGACTGCTGGTTTCCATATCGATGTAACAAGCCTTTGTGGATATGGTTATTTTAGCTTTATCAGCTGTGGGATTTTTGGTTTGAGATCCTGTAGCAGCCAGCTAGTTACATACAGTGTCAAAGCAAGGAAAGAAATCTTGAGTGATCTCCAGATCTTTTGCTTCATTTTATAATCATTGTTCCTCATTGACAGTGTAGATTATTTAAAAATGTTTTCCAGTACTGATTCCATGAATAAACCTGTACTCTGTACCATGATTTTTTACAGTGCCATAATATTTTATAGGATGTGAACTGATTACTTTAAGATTCCCTTTTATTTTAGACTATTTGATTCCACCTTATTTATTTGGTCTTCTAACTGGTCACTTGGGTTGAACCATCTGATGGTCCATCAGTCTTGCATCCTTCATTCTTTTTCTGAATGTTAAATGGAACTGTTGTTATAAGTGGATCTGATGCAGCTGTTATGGAAACACTCATTGAATCAAAAATGAACTGATTTATTAATATCTACTTTATTAGGTCTAATCATTTAAGATAATAATTCCAAAAAAGAAACTGTAAACGAAGTATGGATATATCAGGTATCCTGCACAGGCAGGATTATGTAATCCAGATTACATGCAGCATTACTACCTAACACTGCTTACACTTATAATACTTACTCCTCTCTTTGAAGCAAAGTTGCTATTAGAGACTTAATCAAAGGGTTGTACTGTTTTTTTGTCTCCATTTTAGATACCTATGCCCTTTAATGATGAATAATGAGGAAAAATGAAATAAGACTTGATCGCTGCCTCTGAGTTAATGAATAATACATGTGGTGGCTCATGTCAGGGTTTATGAGATTTTAGAATGCTCAAGTGGCCTGATCTTTATTACACAGGGCTAAAGGAACGAAACACCTGAATAGATTGATCTGTAGTGGATGACACACAAAGCAACATTTCTGGACAAAAATCGAAGCAACATGGACATTGTTTGTAACCTCACAGTTTTGCACAGTAATGCATTATTGTTTTTAATGTGCAGTTGTTTGCATAAGAAGTGCTTTTGCACAAACTAATGACTGTCAGCTTGTTCTTTAAATCTCAGTCCTGAATGGTGCGGACATTTTCCATCTTAGATTACAATATGTAATTTAATATGGGTCCTCTGATTCCTCATTAAATCAGCTGTAGTAAGTGAGAAGCTCGTCTACTGGTGTTGTTTTCGCTAGATTGTATAGTGCCGCTCTGTGTTTTCGGAATTGGCAGAGGAATTTCAGAGGGCCTCTGCTGTTTTTTGTTCCATATCAGATTGAAGAGGATAATTATAGCAAATGTGATGGTACATGCTCTTCTATCTCCTCAGGGTTTCCCCCACCAGCCAAACTGGGGAGATGGAGAGTCCAACTGCTATGTGCGCTTAGTAGAGATCTGGAGTGAGTGAGCAGAGCTAGTACAAGAATGATTGTGAGCATTTTAATATGTTGGAGAACTGATGTTCTCTGGCCTTCAACTGAAGTGTGTGAGATTATGACTGATGGAGTCGGAGATTCCTCAGATATTACGAGCGAGTAGATGATGTCTTATATGTTGATATTCTTGCAGAGCATGCAGTTCGTGCTGATACTAACTAAGCACAAAGGAAAAAACAGCACAAAGAAAGTTAAGACAGGCCTGTTGCCCAGAATGTGTGTTTTAACATTCAACTTCTGTGAAGGAACAACAGTTCCTTTCCTAACCCTTAACTCTGCTAAATGAGGGCATCTTAAAGTCACCCTCTAGGGCTTTACATCGTAATGAGATGTCGGTGCATGCGAAGAATCCGAACAGATCTATTATACTTTCTCTCTGTGCAGGTGACCTGGTGCTCCTCTCTAATTCCTCTGAGGTTTTCCAGCAGATCGGGACTGTTTTTCAAGCTCAGTATGAGTTTTCTGCAGAACAGTGCCTTAGTTTTGTTTCAGCGCTTTATCACGTAATCATACCAAAATTTTCATTTCTGCATTTGACTCAGTAGATCCACTGGATTTTGAGTTTATTGTAATCAGATCAATGATCAATGAGTTGCACACGGTCAAAACAGATACTGAAAAATACAAAAATGCTGTCACTTTGTTCAGTAAAATTGAAATTAAATTTAAAGCAGTGTGCCCTGTAAAAAAAAACCTGGAATGTTTTGCACTTTTATTACTGTATTTATTACTATATAATGTTCAGTTCATCTCCACCAAGTGTAATGGGTTATATACCTACCGTCTGTAGCGCAATGGTGTCTTTGAGGGGTGCAATAGAAGAATCCTTTTTGTTCCTTATAGAATGCTTTTTGTATATAAAGAATCTTTCAAAGATATAAATAACCTTCATAACAAGATTATTTACCAAGGACTATTATAGAACCTTTACCTTACATGAGGTTCTTAAAACATCACACATATAATTGCAGAAATATCTGGTGAACAGTCAATATGACTAAAATAATGGTTCCAAAATATGTCTTTACATGGCCTGAGTGACTCCATCAGTGTGCTCTCTGTAGCCTAAAGTCCTAGGACAAGAATTGGCAATTAATATTTTTTCTCACACTGTGGTCGGGTTACATTTTTAAGTTACAATGCTGACTGTGGACTTTTAGCTGGTGAATAAAACGACATTTTCTAACACGCAGCCGCTGTTTTTAGATATGTGCCATTCGATACCTGTATTGCTGCTCTGGTCCTGCTGCAGCTATTTCTGTACAACTGCAAGTACTCACTCCTTTCTCTCTCTCTTGTTCTCTCTCTCTTGTTCTCTCTCTCTCTTTCTCTCTCTCTCTCTCTCTCTCGTGCTCTCTCTCTCTCTCTCTCACTCTCTCCCTCTCCCTCTCCCTCTCCCTCTCTCATGTCCAGGCCCTCCTTTGCAGTAACTCTCCTCTGTGATTTGATCAGAGTGACTGACTCACAGTCCAAAGCCATGGTGTGTCTGGGTCTGTCATTTGCATTCAACATGAGATCTCACATCCTCCAAAAAATGTTTACATTTCTACCATCTCCATCCAGACAGTGTATCTAAGCATCTGTAAATTACGCTGATGACAGAGCACATCTCGCTCATCTCTAGGATAGGACCACATGGACTCTTTTTATTTAAGTGTTAATACATAGAACTGAAGATTTTTGACAGAAAGAACTGACCAATATATGGTTCATCACACAAACACAGCTGCCTATAAAGCACAGATAACACATCTTTAGTTGTTATAGGATAAAACAAGTGCCACTGGCAGTCCTGAGATGGCACAATATTTATGTGTTATTATTACACCTAAATATTCACAGCTGACAGCTGATTAAGTCCCACTTCCTAAACTAAAATATTGGAGTCTGTTTATATATAAAGATTGTTATGCAATTTTATTATTAATCATAATAGAACAACTGTTAAATAAAAACTGTTATTTTTTCTAGGTACGATAACGTAAGTAGAAGCTATATTGTACTTAGAACATGTATGATAAGCAGTAGAAACGCAGGTGGTTGAGCTTTGCTGGATTAACATAAGTGTGTTATGATATACGTTTTAGAACACAGTGTCAGGTTTTGTGTCTTGGGGAGAGCCCACAGTTCTTCACACAGTCATTACAGTTTGAACAAACTAAGCTAAGCGGCTACAGGCACCACAGCATCAGGCAGTAACCTTTACATGACATTTACAAATGTACTATTTATTAGTAGATTTTCTTTAACCACTGCTTTTACAGAGCTGTGCATTTATATAAGATTAAGCCACTATGGCTGGTTTAAGAAATAGGCCATGTCTGAAAATTATTGGATGACTGTATGTTGAAGTTGAAGTTGAAGTTTATTGTTATGTGTACAGAGTACAGTGTACAGAGCACAATGAAATTCTTACTTGAACACCCTCTTCACAGATAGAAAATAAAGACATGAAAGACAACACAGTGCAGCAACAGTAGTCTTAAGTTGTATTAAGTACAGTAAAGTAAAGTGACAGTGCCGTGTAAATGTAAAGTGTTGTGTGCTATAGTGTTACACATAGTATGAAGGTATCATATGTTGCTATTAGTAGGAGTACTAGAGGGTTCTGGATACATCATTAGTGATGACACTCTTCAAACCACCACTGTTGCCACAAGCTGAGCTGCGTACTGTTATTATTTTTTTAATATAGTCTTATTCGAATGAGAACATTCACAGACCTATGAAGACCTGATGACTGTATCTCTTCTGTGACTCAGGATGTTTCCTCTAGTATGTCATGTGTTGTTGCTTTGATTTGCTGTTGCTGGATGATTCGTGCACTGTTGATTGGCTGGCGGAGTGTGTGAGACTGTGCTAAACTCTCAGTCCCAAAAGCTGTCTCAGCTTGGTGATTGTATTTGGAGAGAAAACAGTTTTGACCCTCACACACAAAGCCCTATAAATACCTGTTGCTATTGAGGAGGTTAGAATCAAAGGTTTATTCCATCCTCAGGCTTTATTCAATTTAATACATTGACTACAATGCAAACTGACTAGAATTCCTCTTAAGTTGTAGAAGTGTGATAAAAAATAATGAAAACTGGGATTGTTGACATATCTAAAATGGTCTGAAAGCCTGTGCTTTAGGCTGCTGTAACATCACAGGGCTTCATTCAGCTTTCCTGGAATTCTCAGGGCTTGCATCAATAACTTGCTAAGCTATTTTGGAGCAATGCTTGATCTCCCTTTCATGTGTTGTCCATTTTCCGTCACACTCACCTTCAGAAATCTCACTCCCACGCATCACCCTTTCTTGCAGCTTTCTGGCACCTTGTGCAGGCCAGACTCCATAGATCACAGCGTCAGTTTTATTATCTGTCAGATAGTGAATGGTGTGTGTCATTGTCTATGTCCTTGGCCCACGCCTCTGTCTACTGTTTCAGTTGTAAATGCAGGGAGGGTGACCTGGTGTAAAAATCCAAGTTCACTTCAGTTAACCCTGTAAATTCCAAGGGCTGACCAACCAGTCTAGAGATTTAGTCATTCCTCATTATGGGGTATTTATGGATTTGACCTTTTTTGACATATCTTCCATGTCAACTGAACAGTAATAACTGAATAATTCATAGTAGGATTTGCATATAACCCTTATAGTTTAGTGGGTCAAAGTCTTCATGAGTGAATTTGTTCATATAATTCAGATAAATGGGAACATATCATCAGCAGAACTCAAGGTTCAAAGGTTCCAAAGCCTTATGGCCTGGACTAATAGGCTCCAGAGGAGCTTTTCTCCTTAGGTCATAAGGTTAACCAGAACGTACCTAATATACACTCAACAGCCCTCCTCATACCATAATGCCTCTACTACATACCATTTACTACTTACCAATGTCAGTTTGCCCATTGCACAGCTTGTATTTATTTTCCATTGTAAATATTCATGAATACATTTCGTCTACAATCTGTAAATTTTGTTATATTTTGTTATATTTATATTTTCTAGGGAGTGATTCAGGATTGCACTTGACTGACTGTGGCACGTGTATAGTTGTGTATGTGACAAACAATAAATGTCTTGAATCACTGTGGTGGGAACATCAGCACTAAACCACTCTTTTCACTGAAGCTTCTCATATTTCTGAATAGTTTCAGGAGGAAATGGGGTGGGCACAGTCATGAGAAAAAGAAGGTGAATCGGGTAAAGAGACAAAATGCAGTCAAATTAGGATTTCTCATACAATTTTACAACGTTAGTATTCTGTACTGGCAATGATTATATGTTTTTTACACACAGGAAAACAGTGCTAAGATTTGCAAAACCAGACATAGTCCAGGTCTGCTTCTTAAACTAATATAAAACTGCTTATATTTATTTAGCCAGTATAGAAAAGTAAAAAGTATAGTTGTCTCAGTAAGGGGGCAGTGAAAAATATTTTTTTGAATTGAAAGACGGCCAAATGAGAGTGGAAGAACACGCATGTTCTCACAACACCAGGAGACACTTATTATTATCCTTGCTAAGTTGTGTTTGCACATTGGCTGGTTTTGTGTGGTTTTTGACAGTAGTGCTTGATTTTGTGTAAAGTTAAAATAGTTTTGGGTCAAATGTTTGGTTTTGCAAGACAAGTGGAAGGTTTTGTGAGTGTAGCTTAAATTTTGGAGTTTGCGTTTAGTGTTTTGAGACAAAGAGATGAGATTTCAGGAAATGTGTTTTAGCAATTCAGAAAAACTGTAAAACACTGTATTAACAGCACTGTAGGGGTGCCAGAGTTAGCACCAAAGCTGTTATCTCTGGCCAGATGTTCAGAGGCAAATTAAAATAGTTCACATCAAAAACAAATTCATCTTTATCACAAAACATAAAAACTAACGAGAGAGCCAACCTCAAATAAACACTTTATGCAGGTGTTATCATCAAAATTACGTGCGCAAAATGATATATATGATTCTGTTCATCTTGTTGTTTTTAAAGTACTCAGATTTGATCATTCAGTTTAAATGCTGCATATGATGCAGGCGAGATAAGTAATGCTCAGAAACTGTTATAATGGTCTAAAAAAAAAAGTGTTAATAAGCCCTGAATATCAGCGAGTGTCAGTGTGGATTCTGCATGCTGTGTCAATGCTGTCCATTTGAAACCACTTCATTCTCAGCCCCTGTACAGTATATTCCACTCTTTGGTAGCATGTCCTGCAGCAGCTGTGCTGCTCGAACTCCAGAGTGAGGTTTCGTAATGTATCTGCTTTCAGTCTTGCTCTTCGAGTGTGTGAGCGTGTGTGGGGGCTGTGAAGTGCTCTGGCCTTTCTCCTGCTGCGGGCCTGACCTTGTTCCTCACCTTCCTCCTTCTCCAATTTCCCTCCTTCACCCTCAAGCTGATTCTATGAGTTTGCAGAGAAAGCCCAATTATCTTTGCTGTTCTGCAGCCCACACACGTATATCAGAACAAGTAACGGCGATTCATTTTAATAAGTCTTTAGTACACATCTGATCTTATCGTGTTTGTGACTAATTACATTTTTTCATGTCTTAAACAGTTTAGTATATCAAGGGTACAAACCGTTGTGTGCATTGTGAATACAAACTAGCAGAGACACTTGTATGGTACGACAAACCCATTTCCAAAAAACTGGCACTATGTAAAATATGTAAATAAAAAACAAGTGCAATGACTTCTTATTGAAACTGAGAAATATTATTTTTTGGGAAATTATATTTTTTGAGGCAATAGGTTTCTAAAAGGTTGAGACAGAGGTTTGATTACTGCTGTGTTCCATCACGTCTTCTTAAACAATACTATGGACCAATTTCTGTAGAGCAATTACTGGAAAGTGATTGAGGATTTCAGTAGATCAAGGTGTCCTTTGTCATGCTTTCAATTTTGTGATACGACAAATGTTTTCAGTGTGTGAAAGGTCTGGACTGCAGGCAGGCCAGTGCAGGCAGGCACCCAGGCTCTTTTACTATGGAATCAGGTTGCTGTAAAAAGGGACAGAAAGTGGTTTGTCATTATCTTATTGAAAGACAAAAAGACGAAAAAAGAAATCTGGATGTCAGCATATGGTGCTGCAAAACCTCTATGAATCATTCAGCAATAATGGTGCCTTCCAATATGGGTAAAGTACACTAACACCCCCCCACCCAGCCAGCCACCCACACACCTTCCCACCTACACACCGACCCACAAACCCACACACCCACACACCCACCCACACACCCACACCCACACACCCACACCCACACACACACACACACACACACACACACACACACACACACACATTCATGCATGTTGGATTTTGAACTGTAATCGAATCTACAGACATTACAGAACATTTTCTGTAACATAGGGGCACCTAAAGCACCAAAGCTGTCCAATTTTAGTTTTCAGCCTTGTCCCTGGTGTAATGTGGTTTCTCATGTTTTTCTAAATCTTTTTAATGATATTCTGTTCTGTAAATGATGAAAATCCCCATGTTCTTTGCAATTTTACATTATGGAAGTTATTTTCCAGTGTTTCAAACGAGTGGTGAACCTCCCCTTCTTTACTTCCTCTTCTAGGGGGGTCATTTATATCCAACCATGTTACTGACTTGTTACCAATAAACCTAATATGTTTTTTGGAGCAGTTTACAACTTTTTCAGTCTTTTGTTTTGCTTGTGCCAACCTTTTGTTGAAAAGAGTCACTGGCATCAAACTCAAAATGAACAGATATTTTTCATGAAACATTCAAATTCCTCAGTTTCTCTACTATCAGTTAAACATGCAAATCATCACATTCTGATTTTATTTACCTATCACAACTTTTTTGGAATCGAGGTTGTACGCAGGCCTACAGTAATTACCCTTCTGCTGTGCTTGAAATGAAATGCTAGTCAGGACTTGCTCTCTTATGCAGTCAGCATTATTGCAGCCTTTGCTGGTGCCACTCTCCCTTTCCCGTCTTCTCCCTCTATTTTTAATGTGATGTGTGTTTTGCTTTTTGCTTAGTCATTTGCTGTGTGCATTGGTGTCTGTTATGCTGTATTGATTTTGGTCATTTATGGCCTTGTAGAGACATGGAGACTGCACACACTGTTTACTGTTGCCCAAAGTCAAGGCAACTCCAAAACCAAAGCCGTACAACTGGGACAAGTCATTAAACTACTGATGTCTTTTTTATATCTTATATAAAACAAACATTCAGTAATATAATGCTGTTCTGAACAACACCCAGACACCATGGTGGTACTATGGGAACTCTTTTTAAATCATTCAACATTGAGATTTCACCTTATTTGATTATTTTAGAGCCTTGGTACAACAAGCTGATAAGAGCAACAAAGGATGCCAGATAAGTGCTTGCCATCCTCTCTCTGGCACCTCCCATCTCTTGCAGAAAGTTGCACTCAAAGACACTTAAGCAATACAGCTGATGGGCAAAATGCTCATGTATCTGCATAAAAGGAAGAAGCTTTCCAAGACTGGAGCAATAGCAGTGTAAAACTGTCAGACTGGAACACATGAGTTTAGTCTTATAAGCTTCAACATAGTGTGCGGAAACAAGAGCTAACCACTTTTAACTTCACACTGAGTGGGTAAAAAGCACACACACACACACAAACACCATTAGCTCACACACTCACACCTACAGTCAATTTAAAATTCTGTTTATATGTAAAATGTAAGATGCATGTCTTTTTACATGAGGAATGGCATATTTAAGTAATAGGAAATAACAGGGTTGTCTGAGAATTCAGACCTTTGAATATGCCTTTTCAAGCAGGATAACATATGTCTTATGAATGTGTACTTTATGTGGTCAGCATCTACATACAGGTTAATGACAGCTGTAAACAGTCCCCACCTCCCCATCTCTCCATGTGCAATGTATGTAAGTATATGAGGCAAATGTAGCATTAGTCTTCACTGCTTGGAAGGTCTGGATAACCAAGTCATTGAAGGGAAAATGCTCAGAAGTTGTAGCATTTAAGGCTGATTAATGTTGCGCCTGTGTGGCAAAGAACCACTCTCCATAGCAGGAGCTGACAGTGGTCTGTATGGCCCTGACACAACAGTGCAACTGTCAGTCTTCATACACTGTCAAACTGCTGCTGAGTGTGGATGGATGACCATCGCCGAAAGGTTGTGTGGTGTATTCCCCTCTAGTCACTCTAGTCAGGTCTCGCCAGTGCTAATTTTGCCAGCTGAGCATGTTGAATCAGTTTTGGCATTAGAGGGAAAATAAGGGAAGGATCGAAAAAGGCGGGCATATTAACTGTGTTTTCTTTCTTGAATGTCCAACAATGAGAACAAAATGCATTGATAAAACACTAACATAAAATAAAGCACTGGATATTAATTGATTTAATGGGATTTTCTTCTTTTTCTCATATATGCACCAACTGAGATGATACAACAACCTTGCATTTTATTTCAATGTTTAATTTGTTTAACAAACATTCAAGCAGCATTAGTATGCTAGCAGTCCTTTGGCTTTCACTTTCGTACACTGAGCATGATGGAAACATTTACAGCTTGTAAGACCTCCAAAAGATTTTCAAACTAAGCCCTCTCATTGGTGCATTAACAAATCCCTAACATCCCTGCTAAATGTTCCCACCTGCCACTTCTCTATCAGATTGGCTATCTGAGTATAGCCAGCTGCCTCCTCTTCATCATTAGGATGGATTTGACCATCACAGTGTCTGTGCTTTTCTCTTACACAGACATCTGCGCACACAGGCCACTGACTCCTCTCTAATGGTGTTGGGTTGACACTTTGCTTTTGCTGTATGCCGAGTTAATCTTGTTAGGCTATTGGTCGCCTGGTCAGTGCTAGGAAATTGGGGTAATGGGTATAGTGCACAGTCTAAATTTAGTACCATGTGTCCATGTGTTCTGAAACAGAAGTGCCTTATAATCCTTTTTTAAACCATTGTTACCTTTGCTAGGTTTTAATTGTGTACTTTAAACATCCCCCTTCTTCCCTCTCTCTCTTCCTTTCTCTTTCGCTTTCTCTCTGCCTCTGTTTCTCTCTCTCTCTCTCTCTTTCTTTCTCTCTCTCTCTCTCTGTGCCTCTCTCTGCTCTAGTGGTGTTTGTGTGTTGCTCTCCAGACATTTTCCGACAGTTGATGGTGGAGTTCCGGAAGGCACGTCTTCCTCCAGATGAGTTTGTCTTCATCTATATTGATGTGTTTGGACGCACTCTGGCTTCTCAGCCTGCCCAGCCGTGGGCCAGAGGTGACAGTGACGATGCCCTCGCTGTGGAGGCCTACCAGGTGAGAGAAGAACAACTGAAAAAAATGCTGTGTTTATTTTGTTATAAATGTTGCCTGGCTTAACTCTGGATCTGACCTCAATCTGACCCAACCCGCACCACCACAGGCCCTTTTACTGTAGTTTGATCACCTTCGTCCATTCACTTACCCATTTAGACATAGCCTCTGCATTCAGATATCCATCAGATTGCTTTTTCTATCACAATATTTGTATTTTTAAATCAGGCTGGCATTGTGCTTGAACTCTGTTTTGTAAAACATTTTGCAATCGCGAAAGCATTACATTTTACTAGAGAGAGAAAAGACTCTGGCAACCACAACTAAGAACACAGCATTCAGATGATGCAATCTCAGGACATGAATGGCTTTCATTTCCAGAGCTTTCTTAAGCTTCTATTGGAGTAAAAATGTAGATGCTAAAATGTCGGGCATTGAATGTGCGTGATCGTGAATGTAGTCAATCTGGCCACATCACACACACAGATATGATATGATTGCAGTATGTCTTCCACTACCTCTGAGCCAACAGAATTAGATTAGAGTAGTTTACATTTAAACAGATTTAAAGTTGAAATTGCACCTGAACAATAATACTCATTTATGCAGTCAATTCCTACTAACATCACCACAAGTAGAGAGAAAACTAAAGCAGGGACAACTGCAGGCCAGAATCAGAAAAATGTATTGATCCCAGAGGAAATTACTTAAAGTCTATTGAATTGCTAAAGTGAGAATATGGCTATGAAGAACCCAAAAGTGACATTTGGTCCTCGAGCTAAACAGATGCGAATTGATGTCTGAACCTGACCCAACTCAATATGAGCTGTCTCATCCTGCCGAATTCTGACAAATATTTCAAGCGCTGTCATTAGATAGTACTTGCTTAACCCTCTGGTCCTCCTGTGGGCCCTATGTGTCCAGTTCACAGTTTTAAACCATTTTGGCTGTGCTGATACTTTTGGAATGAAGTTTCCTAAGAGTCTGGAGTTTTAAAGATCTATTCATTTTTAACTTCAACTCATTAAATATATCAATAATATGCTCCATAAATCCAAATGTAACATTTGACTCCAATGTGGCCATGAAAACTACATTTTTTAAATTTCTTGTTATTTACACTGTTAAATTGAGGTTAAAATGCTTTTAGTGGTTTCTACCAGATTATGTAATTTATCCTTTTTTGGCCAAGCGAGCAATTTTATATAATATTCTTAGTTTCCAATAATGGAGTTTGATGGCTTACTGCACACCAGTGGGGCAAATGAATGGCACAATTTTGACATAGGTGTGATCTTAAGAATGTCAGATAATGGTTTGTGTTTGTGCATGAAAAAAATCCGTGTTGCTGTTAATCAGTTACATATTTCAGACTTGTTCAGACTTGGCCCCAGTAGCATTGAAGATATAGAAAATGGCCATTTTTGAGGTTGTTAATGCATATGTCTGTTTTAATACAAATGGAATGAATGTTCTCAAGGGTCGGGTGTTTTTCCAGATCGTTTAATGTTTAACTTCAACTCATTAAATATGTCAATAATATACTACATACATCCAATTGTAACACTTAACTTGTTCGTGGCCACGTTTGGCCAATTGAAACTATATTTTTTATTTTTTAAATTTAAAATTCTTTCATTCTAAACTCAACTCTTGAGAAATGTAGTTTTAGTGGTTTCTACCAGATTATGTAATTTATTCATTTTTGACCAAGTGAGCAATTTTATACAGTATAAAATAGGGGAGTATGATGGCTTACTGCACTCCAATGGAGCAAATTAATGACACAATTCTGATCTGTGATCTTAAGGATCTTAAGGAGGTGTGATCTTAAGGATTTTAGATAATGGTTTCTGTTTGTGCATGAAAATAAAATGTTGTTAATCAGTTATATATTTCAGATTTGGCACCAGTAGCATTTAGAATATAGAAAATGGCAATTTTTGAGGTTGTTAATATATATGTGTTAATGCAAATGAAATCAAATTTCTCAAGGGTCTGGTATTTTATCAGATATTTTACTTTTTAATGTATAATATCAAAAATATACTTCTTACTTCCAACTGTAACACTTGACTTCTTCGTGGCCACTTTTGGCTAGTTGAAACCCATTTTTTATTTCCTTGTTATTTACACTGTTAGATCATAAAATTTAGTTTAAATGAGAAATGTAGTTTTTAGGGTTTTCTACCAGATTATGTATTTTATCCATTTTTGTTGCTTAGTTGCTTACTAACAAGTGTATTGTGCAAACAAACTGGTATTTGAAGGATTAAAAAAACAAAGAAATAGATATTTGATGCTTATGACAAGAACTGATGTTAGTTAAATAGCATTTATGTAGCATT
>JBBPDC010148203.1:0-21998 GCA_037974485.1 Hemigrammopetersius urotaenia
CACACACACACACACACACACACACACACACACACACACACACACACACACACACACACACACACACACAAATGCGCACATGACACATGTACCTATCTTCTTTGATTTCACATGGCCATTTATCTCTGTCATTATCAGCACTTACTAAAATTGTTATAATTATAATTACAGCTTGATTCAAAATTACATTAACCCAATTATACCAAACATTAATGAATCAATTAATCTTAATTATATTCAAAGAATTTTGTATAGTATTACAACAGATTTTTCTTTTTATATAAAGGATGGCAGATGTGTTTTATGGAGCCTGGGGATCTCATTGCTTCATCTTTATTCCAAACTGCTTGAATGCACAGAAAACCTCAATGAAGTTATCTGTCTTAAAACAATTGCTTATTGTAGTGAATCAGCAGTAAACACTACTTTACACAAAGGCCCATTTACAGGTATAGGTTGAACATTTCACAAGAGGTTAGTAACCTGTGAAAGCAATGCAAATTTGTTAAATTTACAGAGTGGCTTTAACATTATTGCAATTCTGTCCTTTTTCAAACTTTTCTGCAAATGTTAGTGATGTAATGGAAAGAATAAGCTTTTAAGGGGTAATAGTGCTTTTGTAGAAAATGAAAAATGGGTGTTTGTATGAAGAAAACAGAGACATGGAACATTGGTCTACATGGCATATGCAGCTTGCATATGTTTAAATGTGTTTTTAGATATAAATTGGTTCAGATGGCCTTGTGAATTGATGAATTATGAATAAACGCATGGCGTTCCCCCAAGGGGAAGAAGTACAAAACATCGCTTTGAGAATTTGAGTCACTCAGAATGTGGCAGAGATGGCTTTCCCTTGTGTAAACCACCATCCTAGAAGGCCAAGGTTAGGTGAGCATCAGCCCTGCAGTTGAAATAAATATTTATGTTTTCATATTTCCTGTAGTCATACCTCACATTAGGTATTCACTAATTTCACCCCTGCCAACAAAAGAACATGGTTTTGTGGATTTTGTGGGGCTGCAAATGTTGTGTTTTTATTGCAGAAACAGGAGCCAGAGCAGTTTTATGTCAGAATGCATGAATACTGATAACTAGCGTCCGCACTAAGATGGATGTAATGCATTCTGTAAAGCAGACATGCAGGTCACTGTTTGTGAGCGTGAGGTTCAGACACACACAGGTCAGTGTGATGGATATCATAAGACTCAAAATGAAGGCCAGCTTTGATTTAAGCTGCTTGTTGGCACACTCTGGAATTTTCGCGATTTTGTTTCCCCTTCAACTGGTTCATTGTTTAGGGATAATGTCTGGTATTGGATTACTATTTAGGATTAAAATGAAACCATGTCATGATCTGAAAGTGTTCCTTGATGTGCTCTCTTGTGGTTTCAGCTGACACTCCCTTTCCAAATTTCTGTTTAATTGAATTCAAATTATTTAATATATTTATTGCGCAATCTGATCGGTCGACTCAGGGGCAACATTTTACGACATCTTGTACTTGCATAACTATGTTATGTGACAAAGAATTTTGTAAGGTTAGCAGACCGCTCCAACTTTATGGCCTCCAACTTTATGGCCTCCAACTTCTATCTATGATAGCATTTGATTTTATTTGAGTAATTCTAATAGCCCATTAAAAGTCTAAAATCCATTTTTTTTAGAATTACACATTATTGCCTAAATGTTTTAAGGAATCAGTGTAAGAAGGATTTTATGTCCTTTCTTCCTTCAGTTTTATTGCAAATCTAGTCATAACCTCCCAGTAGTATAATTTGAGGATGTACTATTAAGACACAGGTCATGTGTCAGTCATTATAGACTATGAGGGGGAAAAATAGCAAACAGGCTGTAACTGGTACACATATAGTCTTTTAACAGCACAGCCAATTACCCCCCAAACAGCCTATTTATGCAGTGTGTTCATTCCCATTAACAGGTTCATTTTTAACTAACTCCTTTGTACTGTCCGGGATTTGAATTAATGCCTCGCAGTGCAGTTGTTTTTAAGAGAATAATTAGCATCCGGGTTATCAATTTACTAAGCAGCCTCGATGATAGGACTCTTTCTGCAGTGTTTGTTCCTTCCTGAACCGACGCGGAGGGCCACTGCTAGAACCACATCCCATTCATCCCCATCTGAACGCCTCGCTAGACAGACGACGGCTCATTTGCTCCTTAATAGAGATGAACTGGTTGGCACAGATCCACCGCCATGGCTGTCCAGCTGTGAGCGCTCGTACCTGGGGCCGAGGCTGGACCCCTGTACGTCCTCCATCTCCTAAGTAATTAATTTCACTCATTATGTGGAGATGCAGTGTGACGAGAACACCTCTCAGGCCGCATCTTCCAATCAGCCTGGAAATGAAGACTTATTAGTCCAGTGAGAAAGGCGAAAATAACCCATCCCCTGAGCTGGGATTGTCTTGGGAACGACTGACGTTTATTGCTGATAGAACGTCTACAGTCAGAATAAACATGTGACAGGCCCGGTGTATGCACATACATATCAGTGCAGGCACCTGTGTTGATTCATCCTGCCACTGGGAACCATGGTGTTATTTTTGTTTGCTTTATGGGAGCTCACCATACAAAGCTTTCTAGAATCTATTATGTCCTGCAGTCCTAACAAAGCTCCCAAAGCACGCCAGATAGGCCTCTTCTCAACTAGCTGAAATGAAAAGGGGACTGCTGGTCTGCTTATTAACTTTTTTGGCTGTTGTCCTTCACATAAGTAGGTTGCAACCCATAGGCAAATTATATGTAGTTTTTGGGCCACGCTCATGTTCTACTTAAGTTTGCCAGGCAAAATGAATGCAGAACAGTGTGATTGGCCTAGAAACATTATACTGTACAGCATGAAAACTTACACACACCTAATTGATAAGTGTATGAGGGTATTCCAAACAGTTTCTCCCACTGAGAATGTAACTGAAAAGCCTCCGTATTATACTGTGAATAAATATCTTGTAATTGTAAAAACCCATTTGTTTAGTTTAGACGTTGTTTAGTTTTTAGTTCCTATTCTAGGAACTCAAATCCCATAGTGAATGCAGGCTGAAATCTTTAGCTCTTGATCCTCTTTTGGTAATTGCGCAGGGACTTTAAATGACTTTATAGTTTAAAACAATGTCTTCAGATCAAGCAAGAGTAGGTTAATATGTAAAAAATATGTGAGCATTATAAAATAATTTTGTTCCAAAATGTGTTAAATGCCATTTTCATTGTCATTTTAATGGGAGTGGACTTTATGCAAGAATGTGTCCTATAATACCTATAATTGTTGTTGAAATGTTGATGATTGAAATTCTATTTCTTAGACTTATTCACTTGCCCTTTTACTGGTGAAAATATCTTATCTTGATAAGCCAGTAATGTTACTAAGCTCTTGTGAGGGATACCTGAACAGAACAGAAGTGGACCTCTCATGATTTAGGTGAGTTTAGCAAAAATTATATGTAACTATCTGATGGTGTGGTTTTTTAGTACTGTTTCAGATAGCAGAACAATCTACACAAAAAAGAACACGGTTTTCAGGTTTTAAAAAAAGGTTGTGGGGTCATTATGATTTATCAAAACGTTTTTTTAAAATACCATTAGGGCATGTCAGTTGACATTGTTGAAATTTGATAAATGTACAATATTTGGCAAATGTATTACAAATGTTTTCTGAATCACAAGCACATTGATTGACCTTCTGTGTATGTGCTATATAAATAAACTTGAACTTGAACTTGAACTTACTTTGTTATTCTCTATGGAAGAATGTGTTGCTGAATGCATTCAGGACATCGTACGAAGTATTTAGGCTTTGCTATTTTTTCAAAGGATTCTGTCCAACTCTGTCCAATCAGTGGAGGAAGGTGCTGAACACTATTTGCCAAATGAGCTTCAGTGTACATTTGGGTCAGTCGAGTGGAAAAGGAAGCTACTTTATAGTGGGGCCACATCCCCCTTTCTGCCAGAGGGAGCAGGTCATTCCCTTTGTTTCATCCCAACCATGAGATTTAATTATACACATTTACTTTTCACACATAGCACACATGTTTGTGCAAAAGCCCAAGAGCATTTGTTGTAATGGGATTGAAGGCCCTTAAACAGTTGCACTTCTATTGCACTACTTTAAGGCACCCTGCAGTGTGCTAGCATAGTTGTAGAAGCTAAACATTCAAAATTCAGTCGCAAGTTGGGAGGGTTGGCCTTTCTTTGGTGTTGATGATATATGAATAGAAGGCTCCAAATCATCCAGCTACAGATGACTGGAGGGTGTTGGGACAGATTTTGTGAAGAATTGTTGTGCTTAGCATGAGAAATAGGAATAGCAGGACATTTGGGGAGGGGGTGTGGAAGGGAGGAAGGGATCTTTAAACGTAGTAAACCCAAGCTACAACGGGATTTAGTAACTTTTTGTTGTTCACTCCAGCGCCCATGAACAGTGTGGCCCCATTATGTCCTTCTACAGTGGCAGGATGAGCCTTTAAGCATGCCTTAGTTGATGCTGCACTGCCCAAACGGGACAAAAAATAAATTAATTTCTGTTTACCAAAATCATGTCCCTGAAGTGGTTCAGCATGGCTTGGCACCCTATAGATAACTATTTATTTCGGGAACTTGGCATTCACCACATGATCCTTCCTCACAGTCTCAAGGAGCCACAGGGTTCTGAAAACAACTATGGTAAAAACCTATTGTAATTTATCTCTTTTGATGTGGTATTTGGATGTGATATTAGAGACCTTCTTACAACAGGATAAACAGGAAGAGCGCCGCTCTCGCTGAACGCAGTGGAGTCCATCGCTCTGTTTACTTTTTTGATAGTTTTTTAAGTTGTTTGGTCCACGGTGGTCCACAGCCCCCTCACAGCCTGTTGCTCAACAGGTCTATCGCTGTTGTGGCACGAAAAAGCACGGTTAGCGCTCACACTACATGTGAACCGCGCCCGAGTCCAACTGTGCTCTGGCTCACCTCTTCCAAACGGGCCAGGGACGGCTAAATGAACCGCGCCCGGGCACGGTTCGGAGCACTCACACTAGTCAAACCAACCGCGCTTTGGTGGTCAAACGCACTCGGGCACGGTTCAAACTGCCTAGTGTGAGTACACCCTAAGACTGAAATATCTATTAGAGAGTGTGTGCTCTCAGAGATCTCCTTACAATCTGACAGGAGTATACATACAGATAAACAGAAATATTACAATTATGATATTGACATGACCCCAAGGAAGAGGTGAGACCAAGAACTGTTCTGTGAAACATGAAATGTTCTTTTACTGACTGAATGCATATTTATGGGATCATGCATTGGCTGGTTGTTAGCCAGAGAAGCCAGAGCCTCAGCAGAAGGGCATCAATTAAGAATTTTGATTACAGCAGTTACCTATAGCAACTTGTTGGATCGCTAAATAGTCACACATTCAAAGTATTAATCATAAAAATAGCACAGAACTTGATACATTATCTGCAGAGTTTTTATTTGATTTATTTAGACTTTCTATTTCATATTGTAACATTTCAGATTCTGTATCTGATTCAAAGGGGCAAAAGAGGTAAAAATATTCAAAACGACGGGGCTTGGCACATGGTTTTGGGAATGCAGACGAGAACACAAGAAAAATATAAATCCATTGTCACTACACAACCCTCCTCTGAGGTGACCCAGTGACACATGATTAGAAACTCTTATAGCACCTTTAACTGTAACAGAACACTTGTTGCACCTTTTAACATAACGCTCTTCAGCTTTACACCAGATCTGAAGGCAAAAGTGTGGCCTGTAGTGGATGTCCAGGGCAAGGTGGTCACCATCCCAGAACTGGTATAGTACCTCAGACTGTTTGCGAAATACTTCATGCCTATGAGGACATAATGGTTGATCAGACTCAGGATATCAACCACCTTCCTCTCCACATAAGGACAAGACTACAGTGACTACACAGGTGTACAGGAATGTTTATCTGACCCTTATCTGGAAGAAGCAGACATTGTAGCAGCAAACGTAAAATCCTTGTATGAATTCAATCAATTCAATTATATAGCACTGTTTTGTTGTCACAATGCACTTTTGAGTAAGCCAAGAGGCGAAGAAAAACTCCTTAAAGCTGAAGGAAGAAACCTCAAGAGGAACGAAGACTCAAAAGGAGAACCCAACCCCCTCGCCCCGTAGAGAGAGAGAGAACAAGAGTCTCTATGGTGATAAATAAGAGTAGAAGGCCTTCATGTACAGACTTAATCATTATTAAAAAAATTGGCCATTTATGGCAAACAGAGTCTGAGTGAGGAGTTACAGTTAAGAGTCAGTATAGGTTGTTTTTGTTGGAGTGAGGAAGAGGTTGAGAGTCTCTAGTCCACAGCAACAGGCACCTCGTTGTCTTAGCTACCTGAAAGGGGTCAGGTCCTAATGATCTGTGCACTGCGCTCAGCACTCACCACCACAACTTCCATGGGACTAACAGCTGCCAGTGAAGGTCACCATTCCCCTGTCCAGTCTAATATCCATTGTGCCCCCAGCTCGCTCTATACTTCGGCCAGCTCTCCATTGCTCTGATGAAGTCTCTCTGCTGCAGAAATCACAAGAATCGCCCTTGTCCAGTATGATTTCTTGCACAGAACACTTATCTTGCCTCTATTCCTTGCCCACCAACCGTTCACAGTAGGTTAGGTGCAATGTTCCTCTATGCAAGGCTTATAGGATAAAAGCATTTACGTGAAGCTGCCTTTCTCTTTTATTTGGTGGAGCTGCTCTTGAGGGCAGATTTTCTGTGAATCACCTTGCCTTCTGCTTCTTTGAATTGCATCAAGCAGATAAACAATTTGTGGTCTGTGTGCAGAGTGAACACATGTGCTGAGTCCAGCCACAACAACCTGCAGCTCATGCCAAGGAATGTAATAGTTTCATTCTTCTTGCTAAGGCAGTGGCTGTGAAAAGAAATATTTTTTTTTCTTTAGCCTGGAGTTGTGACATTACGGCTCTCATCGCCTTGTTATCGACGTTTGTGCTGACAGTGTAAGGGCTACTCGACTGAGAGAAGGCCAAGGCTAGGTGCACTGGAGAGCCAGTTCTGCTATGTCAGGCCTTTAAAATGTTGTTCTATTGTTAGTCACCAGGTTTTAGACCCAGTAATTGCTAAATCAGCAAGAGATCATTAAACAAACCACTACATATAACAGCTCATCAGATGGTTATATATCCTCACATTCAAAGCATATAATTTTGGGGATGCAAATGAGATAATACAGCACATATGGAACTCCACCATTTTTATATTTTGCTTTGAATCACCTTTTTGGTCCAAAAATTATTTTATGCCTGACAGATTTTGGCATGTTGAGTAGAATAAATTAAAGAAATGGGAACAAATGGTTTACTGTGACAGGCTGCAAAGTGCCTAAAGATTCAATTAGCCTAGATAAAGTTCCAGCCACTAAGCACCACAAGTATACTGATCACTGCCTGATCATCTGGAATAATCTGCTCCTGGTTCTTCACTGGTTCAGTCTATAAGAATCCTTCAGGAAGCCTGGAGAACCGTACCTATGTACATCATTATAAAAAATATATAGAAAAGGAAATGAGGGTCTTTAGCACCACACAAATGTAAAGCCTAGAAGTGAGATTTTAAATTAATTTGGGATGTACAATTGCTTTCTAATTAGGTTTATTTAGGCTAATTTGAAATGTCAACCTTAATTACAACTCAAATGTCTTTGGGCAGTTGAGGCGTAAAAAGTCAGCCGTTGCGCTATAATTGAACCCTGTTAGGGTAAATTATTTTTCTGTTCAGAAAAACCACAAATTACATTCATCCCTGCAGTCATGTATTATTACTAACTTGTACCGCACATAGCAATTACATCCTTTTAGGTGTCAGTGACCCTCCAAAAAGATTATAGTTCCATAAGACATATCATTTGAGTTGTGTGAAGGAGTAATAGGTTGCTGTATAGGGGCTACTTCAAGGGGTATATATCTGCAGGATTATGTTACGAAAGCACATTTTCAACAGAGATGGGTTTTCTTCTTTCATTTTCTGACTCACCCTCTCATTCTTTCCCTCTCTTTAGGCTTGATTGAGTGGAGGGTTTGATTTTATCTTTCTGCAAAGATGGTCTACTCACACAGGCTCACTTCCTCTCCTGCTGAGCGCCACAACCTATCATTTATTTCTTTTTTCCCCCGTTTTTTTACGTTTTTTCATTAAGGCAAATGAAGAGCAGTGACAGGCTTCCAAGTTCAAGAGAGGTTCAAACAAACAGGTTTAATGGATACCTGCAGCTTTGGTTAATTGCAGGCTGCTGCAATTCATTTTTTAAATCAGTATCTTTATGAGTGACAACCATTCCATGCCAGTGTCTGCCTCATTCTGCTTCATGATGTATTTAATAAAAACACTGCTGCAATCAACACTCTCCTCTCGCAATGTGACCAGTTGGATGGCAAAACACTACTAAAAGTACATTAAAGGTAATGCCCTCATACCAAAAAAAGTTTGCAAAGCTGTCACTGACTTTTGTCACGCATTAAAGCAACACTTTCACACAAGCAACACACCTCAGCTGCCTTGCAAATTTCTTTCTCATGTGCACCTAAAAAGCTAAAGAAGGCATTTCTGACTAGATTATATACAGTGAAAGACAATCCATGTGCATAAACGTTTCTTAAATTGGAGTTCAAACTATGGATAAAAGATGGATATGTTTAGAAGATGATACTCTTGACAACAAGGCCTGGTAGACCAACAAACCTGTCCCCATCAGATAAACAGGAAAAATGGAAAGCACAGTTTCTCTAGAACACCAAACCTGGACCTGAGATGCGGAGGACGATTGCATACGGAAACATTTTCTATTATACTGAGTCACTGAGGCTTCTGTGTATTTTGTTAAAATAGATGCTTTCTGCTTTTTCCCTGATGCCGAGTACTGAAAAACTTGTACTTAATGGCTGTTTTGAAAAACAGGAGATCTCTGACTTTTGCTCATTACTGGTATATTTTAAGGGTGTAACTTGCAAAATAAACAGGCAAACCAGCAAATTACATTCTCTAGACTCTGCCTATGGACCTGATCCACGTTTACATGTATCAGACTGAGAAAGTCTCAGTACAACACTCCACAGTCTACCCATCACCTCTATTATCTATTATTTCTCCACTATGCATCAAATGCCTTTCTGATAGGGGGTTGTATTTCCACTACCTTTGAGAGTGTAAACCACTTTCCATATGCCTTATATTTTCTAGTGGGATCTTGAAAAAATGTAAAAAAGACCCTGTTGTTTTCGTCAAGGGCCTTCCTTCTAGGGAATTGTGTTTCCCTAAATTACAAACTTGAGTGGCTCCTTTTAAAAGCTTGAAAGCAAGTTTGACAGTCTCTGCCAACAGTTACCTTCTGGCAGAGACATTTTTAACACTCTCCTTTATGAAAGATTACAGGCTGTCTTAAAAGAAAAAGACAAGCTAGTAGATGGGTCAGTAACTATATGTATAATACGTAAGTATGTGAGTAGATTCTAACAGAAAAGTCTTGAATCTTGAATCTACTTACAGATCTACTCACATACTTACAGATTTTTTTATTGTACTGTTTTATTCACTTATCGTTTTTGTTGCATGTGCTATATAGCTCTCATAGTGGGTGGGTGGATGGGTCAGGTGATTGTGTTGTGTGTTCTGTGTTGGTCCAAGTTTAAAGTCATTGAAAAAGGTTTTATATTCTCGACTTTGAAGTGTAAATCACGCTCTGCTCTTCACCCGTGATTCTTATTCTTTGTGCCCAGCATGTTCTCTGCAGCTCGTGCTTCACTCCCTGCTCTGTCAGTCCCATCATACACACTAACCAGTCATACGACATACCTGATAAGGTTTCGCTTCGTATGTTGATTGACAGGTCGTCCGGTTGGTATGAAGAATTCCCGTGGAGAAGTGTATACGTCCTTGTCAAATATTCAGCACTACTCTTCTCCTTCCACTCTCTAACTCTTTTTCCTCTCTTTCCCATTCACACACACATTCTGCACTGCAGACTCCATGCATGTGTACTCAATGTATTTGTAATACTCAGACCTCGAACGCAAATACATGATAGTTTTTTGTTGCCGTTCTTTAGGAATCATTGTAATATCATAATAGTAATTTAAAGATTCTCTACAAATAGACTGTTTTGACTGATAACTGAATGCCTGATCCAGATTAGTAGGATCATTTTGATCATTTTTTTCTCCCATTATATCAAGCACAAAGGATGTCTGTCCAACAGGCAAAACCAGATTTCACTAATGATAATTGTTCCATGTTTGGTTTGGATAATTGGATTATCAGTGAGGAGTAATGAGCCTGCTTTTCAGGAGCACAGGTGTGGGACGGCATGTAAGCCCTCATTAATATGTTCTTTTACTGAAAAGTTCAATAGTCTCACAAACCCTTCATTGACAATTCGTATTTCTGAAAATGACTCTCAGGCCTCGTTCTAAACTCATACAGCCTACCTGAAAAAAGTAACAGTGAAGACGGAGGCAAAACTTTATATTGATTTTCCTCAAGACACAAAAGGGAGGGAATAACGACAGGAGGATCTTCGTAAAGACTTGTCTATATGTGAGTTAATAATGAAAAATATTAAAGTGCTTTGTGGCATCCAATTCCCCTGTGCTAAACTGTATTAGCTTAGCCATATTAAAGTTTTGTAAGTTGTAGTCAGCAGTATTTATAGTGCACTTTTGTCAATGTTTCTCCAGTGAGCCTGAGTGCATTCTGGAGACAGGTAGCTTAATGGATGCTCAGCTGATGATATCAAAATTACAGGTAACTGGACTGGAAGCGGTGAACCCTGGGGAGATAAGAGACCAAACAGACTATTAGTGTGTTCTTTAGAACCAGGCACACATATTTCACTCTGAAAACACTCTGGACCAGTATTATGTCCAGACAGTGACACTAGTGGCAATAGTTTACAAAAAGACCTTTATTATTGGATGTTGTAGTCCATTAATTCATATTTGTTTAATTAGTTTCATGTTGCAGGCCATATTATAAACCAAAATGCAAGATGGTGATTTCTTATAGTTGCCCTAGGAAAATGATTAAACAATTTAAAGCAGCATCAACAGAGGTATGGATTAATCATTTGAAATGTGTGGCAAGTTTTCTACATAGTAACACTAGGAAGACAGTCTGATGTTTCTTAAACATGTCAAATGCATTAGAAGTCTTGACTGGGGATTTTCATTACTCTAGTGTGTTTTTGCCATTTGACACTGGTATACAATATGCACATATATGTTCAATTATACATTTATGGTGACATATGATGTAGTTTAGTGCACAGCCCAACTGCCACTTATGGAAATGAAGCCTATGATGTCCGTAAAGACATGACTGGATGAGTTTGGTGTGGAAGAACCCACACAGAGCCCTGACCTCAACTCCATCCAACACCAATGGGATGAACTGGAACGGAGATTGCGAGCCAGACCTTCTCGTTAAATATCAGCGCTCAGAATCAATGAACTTAAATTTGCACAGCCTTCCAAGATGAGTTGAAGCGGTTATAGCTGTGACCGACTGTTGGTGTAATGGCCAGGCGTCCCAATACTTTTGGATCTAAGGTGATTCTACTGATTGCACAGTATGGGGTATGGATTGTTTATGGCGTTTTGATTCTGTCTTGTGTCACAACATCATTCTTACCTCTGACCACTTATCTAAGCACTTTCACAGCCTTTCTTTTGCATGATTTGGTGACGTTGAGAGAAAAAAGGCAGACTTCCTGTGGTCATTGAGTAACACTGAGTGAATGCCATTCACGGCATAAAATGTTCAGTGACTGGGACAGCACAGTTCAGTGCAGTGGGGAGATTAAAGCTGGACAATATTTTACTTGCAATTTGCAAAAATGTTTTGTTTGTCAATTCAAATCAAGTATGAGAGAGATGAAATTAACTTTTATGGAAATAAGTCTCTATGTATTGTTGCTGCTTGAACAAAACCTTGCATCACCATTTTTGTGTTTCTCCCTTTTTTTTATTGGAAAACATAAGATTACCTTTTACACTGTCAAAGGTTTATAATGATTGGAAAAGATATTTTTTCTGCTGCTCCTGTAAAGTTGCCTGATAAGGTTTTGTTCTGCTGATAATATGATTTGTTCTCAGTTAATTTAGTTAGCTGTGTAGACAACAAAAATAAATTAAGTCAAGGGACGATTATGAACAATACATAGTGATTTCCGACCTGCAAAGCTGGTGTTAGAGCCTCAAACAATTGATCTCAATTCATGGTACCCCTCTGGGTATTAAGTGTGTAGGTGGGTGTATATTTAAGTTGGAGAATCATTTATGGTCATTTTGAGTCTTTTGTTTTGGGGTGTTTATATGGAGGGCAGTATATATGGATTCTCTGAATAGGAAAACATGGCCTCACATTCTGTCTGCATGTGTGTGTGTGTGTGTGTGTGTGTGTATTGATGTCCTCTATCCAGACTGGTCTCTCTCGTTATTGAGGTCTCAGGCTGGTATTAAGCATTTCCCCCCCACCTGCACGGCAGATGCTACTGCTGGTTATTTGCATCCTTGTAATCTGGTACATGACACTGCCAGACACCTTCTAGCCTTAATATCCTGCCACACACGCACACAGATTACATGCAACACCTTCAAGAGAGTGCGATCAGACTCTCATTTACACCTCCCCATAACACTAATAAAACAGAACATTAAAGGCACAGGACGATTGACCTTTTCAGCAACATACAGAACTGCTAATGAACAATCAATCATTTAAGGCTCATTCACATACTTAATTTATCTTTCTTTATAAAAAATTCCAAACTGATTCCATTATTTTAAAGCATACCGAACATTTCCATGTCGTAATTCAATAAAAGATGGCATTTGAACACGTTTTATCTACATCATTGAGACATAGGCCGCACATATTCATGATAACTGCGTCATTCTAATTATCCTTATAGCTCTATGCATCCTGTGGCATGGCGATTGCATACAAAACACAGTAACCTTTATGATGTTGAAGAATGGAATGAGGGTGCACATCTGTTCAATTTTTTATTAAACAGTTTCCGACACACATACACACACACACCTATAGCATAGGTCTGGGATTAACCTTTCCCAAATACTAGCTGAGAGAGGGCCAGGAAAAGTCATTACACTTCCTTTTCTATGTAATGTGATATTTGAATCATTTTGCCCATGAAGGGCTCCAATTAAAACCATATTAAATGTTACACCACACTGGTGGTTGAAATCTCAGACAGGACCCAGGTAATTGAGATGGAACATATGTCTTGGTGTACTATTATCACTGCAAATTGGTTTGTCTTTTATAATAACCTCCAGAAAATCACACACAGACACACAAACAAAGACACACATTAATTTCTGGTAAAAGCTTCAAGTTCTTTACCCAGGTAAAAGTACAAAAGTGCAGGTATCAACCTGTAATGCACTTTCTAATGCACCTTTTCATGCGGTGTAGTTTTATTACTGAGAAATGTGTTCTTATAATCTGTTTGACTTCCTAAATTTGGCATTGTCGCCCTTTTCCAAACAAGTGCACATGATGGTGGGACTTAAAAAGAAATCTACAGAATTGTAGCAAAAGTAAAAGTAATAAAATCATATATATGACCAGTAAAGGTGTGCATTTACTTACTTCCAATCCAATGTGGCAGTGCAGGTGGTCTTTTTGCTGCTGATAAATGTGCCAGGTCAAGGCAGCAGGTAGCTGGGTGTGTGAGTGAAGTATGCATGCTAGTGTCTTTTTGCTTAAAGAGTATTCCCATTTGGCTCTAGCTTGTAACAGACTGGAATGGAGCTTTATTAGGTTTAGATTACGTTATTGATTTCTGTTTTAATGAAGTAATCAGTAATCTGTGAAAGAACACAGTTGGGGTATATCCACCCCTGTTATAGGTACAGTTGGGACTTCTGCTGTCCAGCTGCTTTTCAGGTCCATTAATTCTAAATGCATTCTCAAGTGAATGCTCTGCTTCAACCACTCTGCACTCCCTGCTCCTAAACCTGACCATGACACTGGGGATATTGCATTGTAATACATAGACTTTAATATAGAATTTACTTCAACATAGATTTTTAATACAGCTTCCACTCTTCTTGGAAGGCTTTCCACAAGATTTTGGAGTTTCTGTGAGAATTTCTGCCCATTCATTCTGTAGAGTATTTATGAGATCTCTGTTCCAGTTCATCATAAATATGTTGGATGGTGTTGAGGTCAGGACTCTGTGTGGGCCAGTCAAGTTGTTTCACTCTGAACTCTTCTGGAATAGAAAAGGTTCTTCCCCACACTGGGCCCACAAAGTTGGAATCAGGGCGTTGTACAGAATGTCTTGGTCTGCTGAAACATTATGATTGTCCTTTTCTGGAAGTAAGGGGTCTAGCCCAAACCCTGTGCCCCATTACATTTGTTCATATCGTGTATCTCCAGCTGTCACATCTTCTGGCACAAACACATTCTGATGCTTGCTTTTTAACAAAAAAACATTACCCTATTATGTGCTTCAAAAGTTCAAAGTTGTTGATCTCACTTAGTTGTGTTCCTTTGTCTAGACTGTCTACAAATGGTTTTAGATCCATGGTCACCAGCCTTGCTGCTGGACATCTACCTTCCTAAAGAGTTCACCCACAATCTGCTTGATCCTGATCCTCAGTTTTTTGTCCTCACTGGCTTAGAGCTTTCCTCATTTCGAAAAGCTCGAAGCCAGTGAGGCCAACATCCTGCCTTTTAGCTTCTAGGATATACATTTCAAAGGCCATTCTGACCTCCTTCTTTACTGGTACATTACTGCTTTCATTAGTTACTGACCCTTGAGAAGGTTTCTCAGAACCGTTTAGCATTACATTTGCAGCCGCACTGATAATTGAATTTTAATGCTCTATTCAAATAATACAGATCCGGATTTGAGACTCACATTTGAGTAGCACATGACTTAATCCAAACAGCAACAAATGTTAGGTACTGAAAATCTTGGTCCAATTTATATATATATTGATTTTTAATTATAATGTTATAAAGCAACTTTGGGATCTCTTGAACAGTTTTATATAGGAGGGCACTTTCTTTAAGGTTTTGCTAAAAACATTTTCTGCTAAAAATTATGCAATTTACTCTAAAGACTGAGGGGATAATTTTAGAATTTACAGACCAAAGGGGGAGTTTTAATCCTCTTGTTTGGTAAATTTATGTGAAACACAATAATTTTAAAAAAGCAAATTAATTGTATTTATATTTTTTTTTAACACAAAGTAGAACAGCAAACATCAGCCTGATAAAACTGAAAAAATACATCTGTAGTACAATTCAGATGAACTTTAGTTCAAATAATTCATTTGAACAATTTGTGTTGAATGATATATTTCTCTCTATGTTTCCTCTTGGCTATATTATTAAATTATGTAAATGCTACTAAACAGGGCTAAGTCACTTGTCACGGCTGTCACGCTTGTCACGTCGTCGTGCTTTCCCCCAAGGACCACAGAGGCAGGTATCGATGACTGTGGTTTCTTTATCTTTATTTTTAAACATAAACAAAGAACATAAACCTGGCTCGAGGGCCGATACGTTTGAAAACAGAAAGGCAGGAGTAGTACAAGGGTAACTGCAACGCAAAAGTGACGAAAATGCAACGATGGGCCGACGCTGAGGTCCACATAAACTGAACTTAAATACAGACCATGACTCAGACAGAAACCAATCACGAAACACAATCACTTAAACTGAATACAAGACGCTGAAATCGGGACATGAGACACAAACATCCACAAACGTCAAAATAAAAGTCCCCAAAACAAAACCAAACACAGTGACCCCTACCGGCCACTGGCCGAGACATGACATTACTCCAAGAGAGTAACATAGAGAGTAATGAATTAATATATTCATATGCACAGTAATTAAGAAATTCAGAGATAATATTGCTATTGGAATATAGGAAGAAGACCTATAGCGCTTTTTTACTTAAATCTGTTATTGTACATAAAGTCTGTGTTTACTCTTGCTGTACTTAACATGGGATTAAAGGTCAAGGAAGGTTAAGGAAAAGTGATTTTTGCTGAGCAAGCTGTTGTCAATTGAATATGCTATAAAATGTTCTGAAATTATGACATCTAACCTTTTCCCTGCCTGAGACTGGACATTGCTGGATGTTATGGTCAGCATTCTGAAGGGCTGATCAGCCCCGAGAGGGTTTTTTTCCATAACCTTTACTTGCTGACGGTAAGGTTGAGGAATACAGCTCCCCTCCATCAGGCAGACAGGGAGCTCATCTTGGAGGTGAAGAGAGTTTGAGATTACCATCAGAGGATAAACAAGCTCTCACCATCCAATCCATCCATCTTGACATTTTTCCCATGTTCCCTGTAACCCCAGCACCTCATCCCCTTCCAATCCTGAGAACTCAGTGAAAGGCCTGGATCAGCCAATTCCACAGGTCACTGCCTCGATTCCTGATTCTCCACCTTCACCACCGCCTCTCTGTCGCAGCTAGTCAAGAGTCTGTTTTATATACAAGCACTGAGAACAGGTTTAGGTCTTCGGTAGGGACCACTGAAATGACCGATGCAGCCAATTAGATGTGCAGTCATTAAAAAAAAAAAAAAGTTTCAAAACTCACTGACCCTGACCTGGGAACAGAGGGCGTCTGATACGTCTTGTTGCGTGTGTGACATTAAAGAGAAATTCATTAGT
This sequence comes from Hemigrammopetersius urotaenia, assembly GCA_037974485.1. Lineage (NCBI taxonomy): Eukaryota > Metazoa > Chordata > Actinopteri > Characiformes > Alestidae > Hemigrammopetersius > Hemigrammopetersius urotaenia. The sequence goes on from JBBPDC010148203.1 coordinate 16,721, forward strand.
GTTCCTCATCAGGTGCCCTTCATGAGTGGGTGGAGGAGTAGAAGGATGGAAATATGGACAGATGGATGGACCTGGAGTGTGGTCTGCTAAAAGTGAGAGAGCAACTGGGCAATCAAAAAGCAACCTACTGTTCTGCTGAGCTTTTTAATAAAACAAATGTCATAAGACACTGAAAAACAGAAGTGGGTGTCTTTTTTTTTTGTGAGAAAAAAAGTGGCATCACAGTCACAACATTTGAAACTTTGTAATGAAAGTATGAGCACTTTAACAACTTATGTAAGGTGGAAGTATGGAGATGTGCCTGAAAGTAAAAAAAAGGCTTCTACATTTTAAAACAAACTAAAATGAAAGAAGTGCAAAAGTAAATCCTTCAACACATACATTAACAATAAATTAAAAGGTCCTTTGTTTGCGGTGTGTGATGCAGTGGTGTGTGGTATGGTGACTAATTAGCCTTGCCCCATGCTAAACCAATTAAAAAGCCTAAATAAAAAGAGATTTATAAATACTACAATAGTTATATAAAATAGTTATTACTTGGTTCAAAACGTGGCAGAGCAGTATGATGATAATATTATTAACTCTTTTTCCAAGTTTTTCCAAGGCAGAAACTTGACCAGCTTGTCCAGCCTCCACTATTATGTGCATTCTGGTGCTTTTTCTGTCCAATTACTTCTAATTATATCCATTCAGCAGAAATGTGTAATTCGGTGACAGTGACAATGCCTATTTCCAAAGGTTTTAAAATAAAGAGGCACGTCTGTGTTTTTGCGTACCTCACTGAAATGAAAAGGTTTTACTTGACGTGCTCTAGCAGCCGGACTGTTTCTGTTCTGGTGAATGTGAAGGCAATTTTTAGTGACAAGGTACTAAATAGTATGTATGAAAAAGTACACAACCATATGATGAAGTAATATGCGGATTGAAATAGTTATAGAAAGAGACTAGTAGGACAAATAGACAAAATCTAAACTGCTAAGGACTAAAGGGATTGCACAAACTGATGTATCCAACTTTCAGTAAACCACAATACAAATGAATAAGACTATAAACATTTTTTCTTACAGATTGTTGGGTGATGATTTAGCAAACTAATACTTCACCAATCTGCACAAAACGCAGGTGGGCCAATATGTAATAAGACATTTGTATTCTAGGTGGGTGTGTCACTTTGTGTTTTCAAATATATAAAATCTGTCTGACGAGTTGACCTCTAGTAGGCGCATGACCGTGGTTTTTTATCATTAATTTATGGAGTGGCCCCACTGAGTGAATAACATTGATGGAAATATCAGGTGCTTAATGAGCCAATGTCTTGTAACATAGAGGTTCATTTTACACCACATTCGACACCATCACTTCTACATTCTTTAGAAGCACACAAAATTTTGTCCATGGACTGCTGCAACTTACACATTTCAACATCAAGGACTGCTTCTTCTATCTCCTTAACAACTGTCACGTCTCCCCACGCTATCTCAAGGTGAGCAGGGAAACAGGCATGAATCCATTTCGGCGTTTTTAAGGCTTTTTTATTAAAGAAGCAAACAGAAATAGAGGGAATTGCCTCGGTGGACCGACAACCTAGTCCACCAACAACTGAACTTGAATACAAAACATAATCACAGCACTCCCCAATCACCACACCCCAGTGTTCCTCATTTAACCATTCACAGGTGATTCTGAAGAACTGATTCCCACACTAAACAGAACTGAAAAACCCAGGACGACCTCTAGTGGCCATCCACCCACATAAACCCCTAAACCCTTTACAGTACCCCCCTCTCAAAAACGCACCTCTGCAGCGTCAAAACAAAAAAAAAAAACCCCACATGTTAAGGGAGGGAGGAAGGGAGGGAGGAAGGGAGGGAGGAAGGGAGATGGCGGCGTCAAAGGGCAGCGTCCCATGATCCTCACCCTGTCGCCTCCCACTAAGCTTGTCTCCTGGCTGGCACATTCCCAGCTCTGGCGACCTGGGTGGGTACCACTGGACCTGCCCCTTACCATTGTCCTTATGTCCTTACCATTGTCCTCACTGTCTCTGCAGACTGTTCCTCCTCCTGGGAGCCCCTCGGCTGGGAGCTCATCCCAGTCACTCAAGTTCAGGCCCTTTAGGCAGAGCCCTCTCATGCCCGCTGGTGTGGAGCCTTCTCCATGGGCCCCCTCGTGGCTCTCAGTGAGCCCTCCGGAGCACCCTAGCATGAGTCCCTCTCCACAGGCCTCCTCCTGACTCACAGTGAGCCCTCCGGTGACCCCAAAGCCCTTGCAGACCTCAGTACCACCCCCCAAAATGTTTAGGAAGGCCCCCTCCCTTCTGAGGAGATGGTACCCCATAAACCCCCTCACCTGACCTCTCTTTGGGCCTTTCCATGAGGCTTATGTGGGCTGTAGACCTGCTTACAGGGCTTGCTGCTTCTGCTACCCACCCTCCAGGAACCCCACTAACCATGCTACGCCTGATATTAGGGCCTCTACCTGCTCTGTGCTGATGTTAGCTACAGGGGTAACTGAGGTGACAGCAGTAATGGGGTTGGCAATTGGATTTAAGCTGCTAGCGGGAACTATGGAGCTAGCTAGATCTACTCCTGACCCTACTCTGCTATACTGGGCTGGTAGGGGAATCAGAGGCTCTACAAACAGGCCCTGTGGCTCCTCTAATGAATCGAGTAAATCTGGCTGTGTTTGTTCTCTTTTCCTAACCCCTCCTATAACTCCCAGGTCACTATCTAACCTACCTGCTGTTGCTGGAAGCTGAGGGACTGACTCAGGGACCCCGGAATGCAGACGTGAGGTGCAGGGACAGGATGCTGACGTCTAGGAGCAGGCATGGGACGCAGATGCCACGTTCGCTCTGAGTCGGTTGCTCTCCCTCGCTCCGCATCGGCTGTGCCGTTGTCGCTCGGGAGCGGTGCTTTTTCTCGGGGGTTCACATCATCCCCACGACTGCTTGGGTGCGCTGCTCCGCCTGGAGCTCTCGACGCTTGTGAGCATAGCAGCTGCCCATATTCCCCCTGGAGTAGGCGGTCATGTCACGCTCGCGCCTCACCCGCGTCCACTGGGCCAGCTTCTCCCAATGCCACGCCTGCTCCTTCGGTGTGTCCTTCTCTCGCGCCAGAGGAGCGTGGCTTAACCCCTTCGGTTCCGCTGTTTTCTTGACGGAGCCTGCCCGAAAAGGGAACTGCTGGTGCCGCTTTGGGTTCACCCTTGAAGGCGAACCGGACACGTGACAGAGCCAGGAAGTGCTGGAGGGAGTCACTGACTTCCCAGGCCGCTGGTGAGCGAGAGGAGTCCCAGAGGGGCGCAAACTTCCACGCTGCTTCCATCGCCGAACTGTGGCTCCCTCGGCTTGCATCTCAGTGAGCCCAATTGGGAGCCCCCTCACGGTACGGTCTGCGACGTGAGGGTCCACTATTCGCCCCGGGTCGAGAGTCGGGGATCCCCTGATCCACCCACTCACCCAGCAGCAGTCACTCGATGAACTCCATACACCGCACAGCTCTGCCGCCGTGAACTGGCTCATCCTCGCCGACTCCTGGCAGAGCTGGTCCCAGCCAGCCTCATTCCAAACACTGCGAGGGTCTTGATCAAGGCATTGTGTCTTTTGGGAAGGTCGGTCTATCTGTCACGTCTCCCCGCGCTATCCCAAGGTGAGCAGGGAAACAGGCATGAATCCATTTCGGCGTTTTTAAGGCTTTTTATTAAAGAAGCAAACAGAAATAGAGGGGATTGCCTCATTTAACTATTCACATGTGATTCTGAAGAACTGATTCCCACACTAAACAGAACTGAAACACCAAGGCCTCTAGTGGCCATCCACCCACATAACCCCCTAAACCCTTACAACAACTAGCTACAACACTTTTATCTCAGTTTCCTTGACATGGTTTGGTCTATTGTCAATATTTGCTTCATCTTTTGTAACATTTACAAAATTTTTACCTCTTGAAGAGGTACGATTATTCAGCCTCTTGCTACTTGGTCCGGTTTGCACATTCTGCTTGGGCCCTGCCAATCTCCTCTTATTCTCTCAACTTCTGCTGAATGGGGGATGTCCAGTTTTATTTTGAATTGCAAAACATTATATTTTACCCAAATCTCCCAAAATAACATTTAAGGATAGTAACAGGCTATAAATATTTTTAACCTCTGTGTTGATTATATCTACACACACACACACACACACACACACACACACACACACACACACACACACACACACCAACTTAACGAATCCATGGCACCATCAAAACAGAAGGCAACAAAACAATAGACTTGACAAGGCAACTACTGTAACTGATTCACAGTTGCAACAAACTTCTACTGGAGGCAATTCAGCATGAAAGCAATCATTTGTATTGATTACATTGTTCATTTACATTGCAGTGTTCATGTCCATCATTACATGCCTGGACTGTCAGCATATGTTTACATGAAACATTGATTTTTGTTGTTCTGCCAGAATATTGAACGGGAGCAGAAATGTGCCTATTCTAATTGGGAGCTATTTGGTCATGGTGTGAAAAGTGCCACTGTAATGTATGTGGTTTACCTGTAAGTATTACAGGCTGTTTCAGACTTTGCAAGGAGCTGAAGAACTTGCTGGTGACAGGACTGAGAATGAGATTGGAAAAAAAGTTGCGGCAAAACAGCTGTACTTTCATTAGTTATATCATGAAGAAATACTTCTGCACTGTCCTCTTTAACAGTGGCGGAGCACCGAGCACAGTTAACTTTCTAAAGGTTACACTGAACACCTGCAAATGAGCCAATGTGGACCACAGAGCCATCAGAGGCTATAAATCTTCATTTTTATCCAGCGGTACTGAGCTGTGACAGGGAGCCAGGATCAAAGAGGGGCAGAGCAGGCGTCCACAAAGGGATGAAGGAAGGAAAAGTTTGAACACTCTGTGTCCTTTTCTCCTTTAGTGACGGCCAGCATTAGACCGCTTTGGTATCTCATTACCTATTACCTATTAAATGAAATAGTTTGGTGAATATCATGGATTAAACATGACCCAGGTATATACATAACTCAAAAGAATTTTGCCTATATGTATCATCAGTGTGTATGTGAGTGTGTATATACAGCTCTGGAACAAAATAAGAGACCCATGGGTGTCGTTAGGTCTATTTTGGGGGGTCTGAAGCCCCCCCAAAATGATCCCAAGCCACCCTATATATATAGTCATTATACTATTTTTAAACATTTCATACAAGATATCACTGAGCGCAGATACACACTTTACAAATAGAAACATGACTATGAATTGAAATGAAA
>JBBPDC010148216.1:9348-21992 GCA_037974485.1 Hemigrammopetersius urotaenia
AAGGAATTTAGTGTAATTGTAGTGGGTTTGTGCCCCCCCCCCCCCCCCCCCATCATGTTAGAAAGTAATTAACACAGTATCTTAAGAGAATTAGTGTTTATACCTCAGTCACCTCGTTCTTATGTTGGATTAGATGTTTTTCCCTTTATTTTGTTTTAGGGACCGAAAGTGAGCTCTTGGTGGATCTTCAGGTCGACGAGGTTTGAGTGTACAGTGTGTGATTATAATGCAACTACTTGTGACTTAAAAAGTAGCATTTGTACATGTTTTGATATTTTTACAAATGTAAGGGAATTTTTAACCAGCAGTACAAAAGCGTGTGTGTAGTGTGTGTTTGGTCATATTTAGCAGCTTGAGCTGCTCTTTGGTCTCCATCAGGGTTCTGTTGAACTTCTTAAAGACACAAACATTTTATTAGAGTGAAGGAAGCATATTGTACATAAACGGTGATAAACTGAGTTACTCCAGTTTCACCTTTTTTTTTCCATTATTTGTGGTGATGTTTTACAGTTTGGTGCACCAGGCTTTGGCACTGAGCACATAAAGAATGACCATGAGCCAAGCACACACTGTCCCCAGCTTTACTCTGGCCAAACCAAGAACGTGTCTTGGTTCTTATGAGCATAAAATGGCTCAGCATGGAAAAACAGAGCTGATCTTAATGTTAGGACACAGTGTTCAGAGATTACTCAACAATCTCCTGAATGGCCTGCGAAGCTCCAGTAAGGGAGGTTAGTGCTTCTTCTGCCAAGGGAGTCTTGCTTTCACTTTTACCTCTGATTACCTCCAGATTTTCTTCAGAACCATGTGCCTTCTTGTACAGGCTTGCAGGAACTCTTACAGGACTGTGTTTGCTTATTATTTAGTGTAACACTGTAGCAGACGGATGGGACCCCAAATGCAAACAAGTCTTCCTTTTGTATTTGTACAGCTGAATGTGTGAATGGACAGAACAAGAGCCTTAAAATAAGTCCAACTAAAGAATGTTTTAATCCAAAGAAATGACAGTTACTATTTTAAAACTGCACTATTTTATCTCTTAACTCGCTGTGCCATTTTGCAGTGATGCGCTTCAAGGAATGTTCCACTGCCCCTATAATTCCATTTGGAGAGCTTTTTTCTTTTTTCTGTAACTTTGAGAGCATAGTTTTGTAAATAAAACTTTTTCTGAATTGTATTCTTTTTTTTTTTTACTAATAAAATTTTGGAGTTGCTATTTTATTTTTATTTGTTGGTTCATTTCCATTTGTTGACTAGATTTCCTGCATTCGTGTGAGGAATTTTAAGAATTTAATGATGTGTTTGACAGGGTGGAATAATTTTCCGAACACAGAAGGGTTTCAGTGCTGATAGAGACGAATCTAGAAACATAGTGTTTGATCATAACCAGTCGGTGAGTATCTGAGTTGTAATAATTTGTCTCCACCTTGTGGTCAAGAGATGTAATCTTGAAAAGACACCTAATGTCTTCAGATAAGAATTGTTCTATGCCAAAAGTGACCAGGACTTTGCTCTGAGATTCAGAAGATGGATGGATATTCTAGGTCAAACTTCTGTTTGTTTCCTGATCGTTTCGATTTATAAATAACAATAATGCATGAAGAAATTACAGATAATCTATTTATGTGTAAATTAAAATCAAATAGGATCAGTTTCAGTTTAAGCCTAGTCCTCTATTCCAGTGTTCTGAATGGAGATTTTCAATTGAGAGAAATATAGTCCAAGATTAGACTTAATCCTTGTCTGAGATACTAGCCCTTAATGTTCATTAAATGTTCATATAGCTGGTGGCCTACTCGTTAGTATGTTGCCCCTGCAATCAGATGGGCACGGATTTGAATCCAAGAGTACTAGTGGCACCACTGAGGTACCCTTGAGTAAGGTACTGTCCCCACACACAGCGCCTGGGGAGCAGTGTGGGGGGACAGTACCTAACTCAAGGGTACCTCAGCAGTGCCACTAGTACTCCTGGGATTCAAACCCATGCCATTGTGGGCCTGGCTGTCCTATGCACTGGAAGTTCACAGCCTCAGAGCCCTGAACACAGAGGCATGGAAGCCCACCAGTTCCTGCGTTCTCTAGATATGAGGTGTTGTGCAGTGTGCTGAGTTCATCGGAGTCCATAAAAACTACTACTGCTTCTCCTTTTCTGTGACTGAGGTCAGTATAAGTGATTAGTGATTTTGCACTAGTCATCACACTCCTGATAACAGTTATAGAACAGAATACAGGAGTTCAGAATATGCAGCAAAGTAGAGATACACTGAACACTGACCCAGAAATAATGTATTTAGAAGTGTGCGTTTACAGTCCAACAGTTCAGAAAGTCCATTTAGGGCAATTTAGGTCCATGTGAGTGTGAAATTGGAGATCTCTCACTATGTAATTCATCTAATGAGCTTTCTATACTGTGGTGCGCAGAATTGAAGGTTCAAGGACGTTTTATTGTCATCAGCAGCTGTTGACACCTGGCCCATGGTGCAACATTCAACAATACAAACCACACAATAAATAGACACCGCAACAATGTAAAAGTACTGTAACAGTATAGGGTGAATGTGATGTAAACCTTCCAGGGTGACTATTGTTGCACCAGAAGGGTGCTATCGCACAGGAGGCAGTTACAGCACTGAACAAAGTGTCAGGTACAACAGAAACTATACAGACAGACAATGCAACAGTGTTACAGTATAGTGTGAATGGGATGTAAATCAGAAATTATACAATAATTAGAAAATGCAGCAACAGTAATCTGTGAAAGGATGTAAACTTTCCAGAATTAATAAAATTGCACTGTATGATATCGCACAACAGGCAGTTTGTAACAATGAACCACACTTTGTGGCTGCAAATTATAGCGTATCGAATCAAATAACAGGTCATCACGGGAATGGCCAGCTCAAGGGCCCACTCTCATGAAAGTTGTCAGTCAGTGTGGTGGACCAGTTGGAAGGACTCCACATAATTTCTCTCTGTCTGTGTCTCTCTACAGCCCCAATACACCACATATAAATCTCTAACCAATGGGAAATCAGTGACAGCACTAGTAATTCAGACGATCCTGCTTTGTGTGTGTCCGTCTGTTGTGTTGGAGGCCGACAGGCTGGCGGTAGATTAGCAGTGTTCAGGCTCTCCGCCCGGCCAGATGGAGCCGTCCAATGACAGGGAGGGTCCTGAGAGCCTAAACTCCATAATCAAACACCCTCCTGTCAGAACAGCTCATCAATTCTAATCACGACTTCGCCCCAGAGCTTTTTCGTCTCTTCTGGCTGAGCTGTGGCTGAAGCTCTGTGAAATAGCTAATCAGTTTCACCGCACGCAGCCACTGGGCCGCAACTCTCAACCTACGACAAAAGCACTTTTTCCTAATGACCCGTAACCCCACTGACTGAAAATTCAAGATTCGAGTTGTTTATTTGTCACATACACAGTTATACAGGTACAATTAGCAGCGAATTCCATCCCTGAATCACTCCTGAGATGCAACCGAATATGCAAATAGAAGACGCAAAATAGAATAAAGGTAGAATAATAGAATATTAAGACAAATATACTCAAATGGAAATAAATCAGTATATTTGCAGTGGAGAGTAAATGTGCTGATGGGATGGGAAGAGCCCTAAATCTATCCCTAATATTTTTGATGTATATAATCCTGGTAGGTCTCTCAGTTTAGCTGGATTTAGCTGTCTCTCAGTCTAGCTGTCTCTCTATGGCAGCAGGATGTCCTAGTGGTTAGGGCGCTGGCCCTGCAATCAGGTTGGGGGTTTGAATCCCAACTGCTAGTGTCACCACAGAGATACCCTTGAGCAAAGTACCATCCCCACACACTGCTCCCTGGGTGCCCCTCGCCCGCTGCTTCGTTAGGTTAATGGGTTAAAATGTAAAAAGAGAAGTTAATATTGTGCTGTTGCATGTTCACATGTGACATGAATTTAAAAAAACTGTCTCCCATCGATATCAGATCTGTTCCCAATTGTAGCTTTAAAAACTGCACTATTCACCTTCACCTTCTTTTATATATCTGCACTTCCAAGGGTTTGTGGTCCTGGACAGAGCAGGTCCCAAACCATGAAGTGATGCTCGTGGTCAGGATGCTCTTGACAGCAGCTGTATAGAAAGTTTTTAGGATTGCAAGTGAGACCCTTAAAAGGTAAATTAGTGCGTGGCTCAGTTTTGGCCAAATTACATTATTAATTCAAATGACATTCACTCTGTATTAAAGGTCACACAGAGCAGGTGTATGTTTTTATGTAAAACAGCATTTGCAAATTGTATGTTATGTGATTACTCTAAACAAAGGTCGCTCCAGCTTCTCATCTGGTTGACCGGAACATGTGCCAGTGTCCTGTAAATCTTGTCCAACCTGACAACCTCAGCAATAAAAGAAAGCATTTTTCAGCAGAGCAGGGATGGGCCAGCTGTTGATGTAGCTCTGATGCTGCGGATCTGGCTGAAGGATTGATGAGACAGACAGTAAGGATCAAGGACAACAGCAAAGAGATAGAGAGAGAGAGAGAGAAAGGGTGAGGGGGGGGGGAAGAGAAACACTAATGGATAGGGAAGGGCTCTATAGGTTAAATGACTGTACCTGGTTGAGTGCCCCACTCTCATATTTCTGTACAGGGAAACCAGGGGTCACCAACTCCCTGCGGTCACCCTGCACGAGAGAGAGAGAGAGAGAGGTATGGGGAGTGAGGGAGTAGTGACAGAAAGAAAGGTTAGAAAAGACAAGGAGAGACAAAAGAGAAAGTAATGGAGAGAAAGAAAGAACGAGAGAGATGTAAGAAAGGAAAGAGAGAGGGAGAGGTGACAGAAAGAAATGGCAAAAAAGACATAATGACGTAATGGAGAGGCGGGGTAAAAAGAAAAACGAGCAGATGGAAAAGGAATGAGCAAGAGTGGTAAGAATAAAAAGAGTAAAAGAAGAAAAAAGGAAAAGAAGAGATATGCATTAGGGGAGGGGCAGACAGATATAAAGAAAGGGTAAAGAGAGAAAATGAGGGGAAAAGAGAAAAGGTGAGAGTAACAGACAGAAAGAGAGAGGAAGGGAGGGAGGGAAGGAGTAGTGACAGAAAGAAAGTGATAGAGATAGAGAGAGACAGAAAGGAAAAAGGAAGACACATAGACGATTAAAAAGAAAAAGAAGAGAAAAGGAAAAGAAGGGATAGGAATGAGAAAAGGAGGGACAGACATATATAAAGGAAGGGTAAAGAGGTAGAAAATGAGGGGAAAGAGCATGAGTGAGAGTAGTAGAAAGCAAGAGAGAGAGAGGGAGTGTGAGAGCGAGAGAGAGAGGTTAGCTGGATGACACTCATGGGGAAATTTTTCTTTCTGCCCTTCTATCGTTTCTCCCCCAATCCTGGAGCCACTCGGTTTCTAGGTCAACCTCCACGAGATACACATTACACCCCTCCCCCCCCCCATCCTCCACCCCACGGAATATGATTATTTTATTCTTATCTTCACGCAGACATAAAAGGATCGTTCAAAAATGGCAGCAGGTGCAGGAAAAATGTTCTTTTGTGGAGGCCGACAGCAGCACGGTTGTGCAATTCAGCAGACCTTATGTAATGTGTCTATCACTACTACTGTTATTAATATTACTAGAATATTATTGTTATCTCTAGCCGTCTGGGCAAGATACTTGGCTTTGAAGCCACTGTCTGTCACTGCTGTCGAATTAAACCCCCAAACTTTCCCAGAGACGCCACTGGCTTTGGCCTGGAATCAACACTCTGCTTCCCTGCAGGAGCCAAACAGGAGCTCATTAGAGAAGATTACTCCCTTTTAGAGCTGAAATGTTCTTGCTGTTACTTTTCTGTTAATTGAAAAGGCCTGCAAAGGTCTTGTTAACATCAGCCGCTATTTCATGCTTCTGTGACTACACTCTGCAGCTTCTTGTTTGCTTTGACAGTTTTCTTTTCCAAACTACATTCTTCCAAACCAGAAAAGGGTCCTTTGTGTGATGCCATTGAAGAACCATGTAGTCTCCAAAAGCAATGGTTTTCAATCTTTTCAACATTAAGGCCCACCTGTCTATCATATAACGGACCAATGGCCTGTCTCGATTTTAGATTCGAGGCCCAATCAAAAACCTTCGCAGCCCATCAGTGGTCCACAGCCCAGTGGTTGAGAAACCTGGCCCTAAAGAACTGTTTAGTAGACAGTTCTTGAAAGAGTGTGAAGAATGTTTTAACCCTTAGAACACGAGCGTCACCAGAACAAACGGTGAACTGTCACCATACAGTAAAACAACTCTTATATTGAAGTTTGTGTTGATCCTCGAGGTGTTGGACGTCATGCTGAGCTTTGTTTGGTGATCCTATGTCATATAGAACCAAAGTTTATTGTAACTAAAAGACATGTGATAGTAATAACCACTAAAGGGTTCTTAAAAATGGTGTCACCCACAAATGCTCATTTATTTTAGGTTTTGGAAACAAACAAACTGAATAAACACAAGGTCTTTGAACACAGGAGAACTTTGAGGATAGTCTCCGCCCACAAGTGGGTGGGGAAAACCCACAGAGGGAGGGGGTCCGGAGAGCTGCCGAGCGGTGGCCAACATTATGAAGAACTTCCATCACATTCACGTCTCTTTTACAAAATAGGGAAGTAAATTGATTCTTCAGTGGCATTGCTTGAAGAACCCTTTGCAGCTGGTCTTTTTTGTGGAAAGCTCATTCTTTTGGCCTAAAGATCATCAGACGGCTGAAGGCTTTGAGAGCTCGGAGCTTGAAGCATAATTGGCCTTGTTTTTTCTGAGTGCGTCAGAGAGCCTTCCTTCCTTCCCATCTCTCATTATTGTGCTGGCCAGTGCGGATGTCTGTTGCTGCACTAACAGACTTGGCAGTTAAATTCTTCTCTGTGTGTTCTCTGTGCATGTCCGACTCTGTTTCATCCATCAAAAACTGAATCAGGAATAGAATAGAATAGCTCTTGATATGATGGCACTTTGACTCTAAATATTTACATTCTTAGCCAAAAGGTTCTATATTAGCAGGGGTTCCCATCCTTATGTTCTGTACATTTATACATTTTCCACACCTAATCCAGACCATGAGAAGCTTGTCGTATAATGTCTTGGCATGATCATGGACAGAGATCTACATTACATTGACCACATTAAACCTATAACAAAGTCAGTATTTTGGCACCTTAAAAAAAGCTGAAGTTAGAGATTTTGTGTCCAAACTAGACTCCATTTCCTTCAGGGTTGACTGTTGCAACAGTTTCCTCTCTGGGATTCCATTAGACAGCTCCAGTTCATTCAAAACATCCCTCAGATATTGGTACAGAATTTATTTCACAGCATTACAAGTTGTGCACAAGTCATTCAGTGGTTTGGGTCCTAAATACGTCTATGAAATGTTTGATTTTTATAATCCTGGTAGGAGGCGTAGTGGTTTGGGTGTTAGCCCTGCGGTCAGGAAGTCATGGGTTCAATTGCCAAGACTTCTAGTTGCATCCCTGAGGTACCGTCCCCCACACACTGCTCCGAAGGTGCTGTGATCCTGGCTGCCACTGCTTCACTTGGTGAATAGGTGAAATGCAGAGGAAGAATTTTGTGCTCTTCATGCTGTGGTGATCTCTTCATGCTGTGGTGATCTGAAACTAAACCTGGTGTTCATTCACTATGCTCTCCAATCAACTGGCCATGAATATCAGATCTGCACTATCTGTATTTTTAAACAGCTCCTAAAAAAACACAATATTATTTTTTTTGTTTTAAATATCTGCACTTTTAATCCTTTATTGATTTTCTATACATCCTTTAAATTATTTTACTCTTTAATTTTTTTTTTTTTTACTAATTTTTGACCTGAAAGGACTAATGAGATGAATCAGGTGTGATTTATGAGACATTCATGGTGTTGATGGTGTAGGGTTTCCAGGACTGGGACTGGACACCCCTTCTGTCCACTTTAATTGAGGTGTTTCAGTAAAATGCTAATGAAAGGTCAATATATACCCCTGAGTTCATATAAAATTACATGAGTTATTATCTGTACATATTTCACACACACGTTAAACTCTCTGTTCCTTTGCATTTTCTGAAGCACTGACAATATTCCAGTGAGTGAGTTCAGCCTTCAGAAACAACAAGAATAGCATCAGGGATTGACATGATGCTCATTAAACATCTGCAGGTGATTTATTCTGATCTCTTTCTGCTCCATTTACATAAAAAGCCCACTCTCCTGAACCTTTAAAGTTGCAATGAGATGAGCCAACCCTCCTTAAGATGCTCATTATAGCGCTGCAGTGACTCCACTGTAGTTGAGAGGATGTTTTAATGTGGAACATCGCACTGCCCCAGAATGCCAAGCGGCGGAGGCCAGATTCTGGTGGGGGGCCCATTTTAGGCATGACATCAAAGCACAATCTTCTTAGCCTTGGAGGGAGGAGGACACTACAGTTGCAGGACTTGGGGAAGTGTGTGTGCACATGTGTGTTTGTGTGTGTGTGTGTGTGTGTGTGTGTGTGTGGGTGTGTGGGTGTGTGTTTCTGTCCTCATTTGGTTGAAGACCTTGCTCTCAATACTTTAATGAGATACCAGGAGGGGGGCAGTATGAGGACATGTTATTATCATGACAAATAACATCACAATCCACGTTCTGAGTGTATCATAGGAGTCCTTTCTAGAACACTGAAAAACTGCACTGATCATAAAACTGTAGCATTTCAATGCGCAACAACGGACTTGCTATTCCTTTCAATGGTGAGAATGCATGTAGGTGCAATGGACATTTCAGTAAATAAAATGGTTTTATTAGTGTTTTAGACATCCCAACCCCTGGTTCTGTTCATCACCACATCATTCAAAAAGTGACAGAGAATTTCTCATAAAAATCAGCATATATCAGCATAAAAACTGGTTTAGAAAAGTGTGTTGTAGTTTCTGATGATTAATTTGTTGTTGTTGTTGTTGACCAGTGTAATGCATTTCACAGTATCCACTCTGAATGACTTTCTCACCCCAAATGCCTGAATTATGCAGAACATTTGGAAAATTGGTTGATTTTTCCTATAGTTGTAGGTAACGTTATCGTGATAAATACAAATCTGGACTCAGAAGTGGCTTCAAAGTTGTCTCTCTGTCCTTGTCTCCACTTTATATTAGTAATACTACATTTACTTCTAAACCAAACCCTAACCTTATCTTCTGTAACTAAAAGGCAGTCGTTCTGCTTATTTGTTTTTTCCTAAAACCATTGAGTTTTTCATCCCCATACATCCCCACACATTTTCATCCCCACACATCCCCACACATTTTCATCCCCACACATCCCCACACATTTTCATCCCCACACATTGACACAAACAGATCGGCTGCCCCTGCACACTAACAACAACTGTGCAGTACAGAACAGCACATCTGATCTTGGACAAAGTCTCTGAGCCAATTCCCATTACTTACCCATCTGCACCCCTGCACTACCCTTTGAATGCATCTAACATTCCCTTTGCACAACTGCTTTTCTCTGTAAACACTTATGATTACAATTATAGATAGCAAAACTATACCTCAGATGAGCATAAACAAAATCTGTCCAAAACTCACACTGACTAAATCAACCTCATTTGGTATCTTTTCCATTTCCACTGGCAGTGAAAGGACATCGGCCATTAGGACATGGTTCGGATTACGGGGGGTACTGGGGGGGTACTGGGGGGGTACTGGGGGGGGTAAAATGTTCAGCATTGTCCACTCATTTCCCTAATTTGGTTCAGAAAAATCACTTATACTCCACCACTCTCCTGCCAAAGATCATCGCTCCCCAAAACAGTCGTAACATTAACAGGGTCAATGGAACCTTTCCTGCGTGAAATGAACTCCTGCAGACCACATGTGCTAAAGGTCATTGCTCGGATGGCTCTTGGCAGCCTGACAGTCTCCCAGTCAGTCTGAACGTTCTATAAATGCAAATGAATTTTCTAGACTGATGCATTTAACACTTCCTCGCCCATCAAACAATGCAATATATCAAGAGCTAAGAATGAAGATGTCACATTCACAGTAAAACATGTACAGCATGCAGTGAAAATGTAAGCATGAATTGCTCCTGCAATAAATAGAGGTAGAAATAGAATAGTCTAAAACGTATAAATAATGTAAACAATATGCATTTACACAGACTATGGACTGTATCAATATTTACAATGGAAAATGGTGAGGGTGGTGGTGGCGTAGTGGGTAGGATACTTGCCTCTAGAGGTCGTGGGTTCAAATCCTACCTTCAGCACCACCACTGGGTCCCTGAGCAAGACCCTGGAAGTCGCTTTGGATAAAAGCGTCTGGTAAATGTAAATGGAAAATAAATACAGTGTAATCATGTGAATTATCATATGTGGAGCGCCATTGAGTGAACGTGTCCTTGTTGACCTGAGGATAAAAGCTCTTCTTTAGTGAGCTCTAATCACTCACCGCATGGCTTTGTTGTCATGGACAGAGCAGTTCTCAAACCATGCAGTGATGCTCATGGTCAGGATGCTGCTGTATAGAAAGTTTTAGGATCGCAGAGGAGACCCTAAACCTCCTAACCCATCTCAAATGATAAAGACGCTGGGAAGGTCTTTGGAGATCTGAACCAAAAGGAACCCGAACATGATATCAAAGGTGTGAATGATGGAAACGGAAATAATAATAAAGCAATTAAAGAGCAAACAAACAGCATGAAGATATTCGTTGGGGTGAAAAAACAATTCTTGTTTGGTTGGTTCTTAGAGGGCTGGTGCAGACTGCAGTAACTACTACAGACAGCAGTAACTGTCTGTACACAGTTACTGCTGTGCACTATCAATAATAAACATTCAAAGACAAATGATATCCTGATCTCAGAGCAAATTGCCTAAAACAACTGAAGAGTTTCACCCACTGAAAGGTTCTTTAAAAGTGTTTTTTTGTGTGCCATTGTTTCTTGGCTGCAAATGTGGTGCTATTCTGTAATGAATGGGATCACAGTTACTCTGCAGGAGCTCATTTAGCACATGGTTTTACTATGCTGGCTTTTCCAGAATCCTCACCGATGTTCCTCAGGTTGTCCCAGTGTGTGAGGGAGTCTGTGCTGCGCGTGTTTAAATTCTCCAGAGGAAAGTCTTGGAAGCATAAATGGATCACCTGGAGAAGCCAGAGCACACAGATTGTTCTGTTTTCTCTCACACACACACACACACACACACACACACACACACATTCACCCCAACACTAAGCAGATGGATGGCTTACTTACCCATTTTTGTGTATGATAGAATAATTTAACTTCTTATCTGTTTAAAAGTACAATAAATCACCTCATAAATTCCTTCTGTTTCTTTTTTACTGCGCTGGTGTTACTGCCATCTGAGAAGCTTTCGCTCCAATTGACTCAAATCCAGAAGCTAGGATTTAAGATATAATTATTTCATATCATTTAAAATTAAGGATTACTGTCTTGCAATTCCAGGACCCCTTTTACTGTGTTTAACTCTTTATTAAACGCTGCACAATTCTGCTGCTCATTATTTAGTAGCACTTTTATTTCAGTAATAGGTCTCCTGGGTCTAGAATGGAAGGGCTGCTCAAAGTACCCAGAGCACGATTAAGAACAATCAGGGATAAACCAGAAGGGATGAGCTGACTCTGGAAAATATGCGGTGAGTATTTAATGATTGTGTCTTCATTGGCATACAAATTAATGTTACATTTAGATGATTTGATTTAAAGAGTCTCACTGAAGCCCACTGGGATCCTCAGCTTCTGACGGTCTAGTGAAGATCTAACTATTTTTCTTTCAGCCCGACATTACTTAGCATTTCCAATATGGTCTTGGCTATCATAACCAACCCATTTGAGTTGTGGGCGGTATCCAAACTTATTAATATTTATTAATTATGGTTAAATGTCAATATCTATGGATAAAAAGTGGTGATCCTTGACTCTGAGGTACTCCGGCCAAAGAAGCCCTTTGCGGCCCGACAGTGACAATGTGTGACAGTGACAGGTAGCCTGCTTGACTGTCTTAACTAATGGCATCCAGCTGTTATGTAACAGCTAGACAGAGTCTCACTTAGCAGACACTTCGGGATACACCAGTGCACTGTTTTGTGTCTTTATGGGAGGTTTATGGGGATTTATTACTTATAGATCAATCACTGACAAGCATCAGTACCTACGGATTAGTCCTTGACGAAGACAGATACCTATGGATCAGTCACTGGAAAAGTTCAATACTCATTGAACAATCACTGTTAAAAAAAACAATAGTTTTGGTTAAATCATGGGAAAAGATCAATACTGACAGATCAATCACTGGAACAGATGAATACTTATGGGTCTATCACAGGTGAAGACAGATGCTTATGGACCAGTCATTGGGAAAGATGAATACTTATAGATCAGTTATTGGGAAAGATGAACTAAAATGATGAAAGATGATTATTTGCTAATAAAGATGAGTACTTATGGATCAATCACAGATACAAACCAATACTTATGGATCAATCACTGGTGAAAAACAATACCTATTGTCAGGGTCCAGGGGGAGGAATCCCCAGGACCCTGAACTGCCTCTTGGCAGGAAGAATGCAGGAGCACTTGAATCCATTCTGGTACTTTATTCACGAAGGGACAAAACAAAAAGGCACGGGGGCCGTTGCAG
>JBBPDC010148261.1:0-21985 GCA_037974485.1 Hemigrammopetersius urotaenia
ACACACACACACACACACACACACACACACACACACACATATATATATATATATATTCACACAAGTCAAAAGTTTGGACAAACTCTCTCATTCAATGATTATTTTCGGCCACATTGTAGATTATTATTGAAAACACCACCTATTTCTCTGATGACAGCTTTGCACACTCTTGGCATTTTTTCAATCAGATTTCTGAGGAATAGATCTGGTATTTAATTAACAGGTCTTTCATTAGTGGAATTTCTTGTTCATTAGTGGAATGTGCACGCGTGCATAGCTAAGAGTACCCCTGTCAAAATATTTACGTTTTGTTGCTTTGCAGACAGAAATGGAGTTTTCCAGCTGTATTTACTTAATGCAGCTTAACATCCAGTGAAGTGGTCCCTTATAGTCAAGTGTGAACACAGCACAGAGTGTGAAAATTCTTTCTCTGCATTTAACCCATTCAGCAAGTGAAGCAGCGGACTGCCACCAATGATGGGGGACTGAGGAGCAGTGTGTGGGGGTGCTGCCTTGCTCAAGGGCACCTCAGTGGTGTCACTAGCACCCAGGGATTTGAACCCATTATCGTCTGATCTTAGTTTAAGAAAAAAAAAAAATTATAAAATAGAATCACAGAGATGGATAAAGGATCACCTTCACCCTAATTACTTAATCAGATGTAACTAATTATCTTCTCTATTGCGCACCAAGCTAATTGCACCTATGATAAATTGTAATCGTTTTGATTAGCCTGCCATAAAAAAAAGATTCCTGGAGTGTTCAAGTGCTTGGTAGTGCAACTGAAAGCATATAATCAATTATGGGTGGCAAGGCACTGCCAAAAGATCTCAGGGATAAAGTTCTAGACATGCTTAAGTCAGTAGATGGATAAAAAATAATTCAAAGCGTTTTCATTTTCTAAGATCATAGTAAAGTCTAGAATTAAGAAGTGGAAAGTGTTTCGTACTACCAGGCCCCTCGCTGGATCAGGACGTCCATCCAAACTGGATGGAGAGTGAGGAGGAAACTGGTCAGAGAGGCTACCAAGAGGTCTATGACAACTTTGAAGCGGGAATTTATGGCAGAGTGGTCATGGGTTTCACAAGTTCTCCAACAGTGTGGCTTGCATGGGAGGTTTTCACAAAAAAAGACACTTTTCAAGAAAGGCCACATTAAGTTTCACATGAGCTTCACCAAAATGCATTTTGAAGATTCTAAGGCTGAGTGGGAAAAGGTGCTAACTATTTGAACTCAACAACAAGGGTTATGTCTGGCAGCCAACCAATACAGCTCACCAACAAACACAACAGCTACAGTAAAGTATGGTGGTGGTAGCGTCATGTTGAGGGGTGTTTCTATGCAGCAGGTACTAGAGCTCCTTTCAGGAAAGAAGGTAAAATGGAAAATATCATATTCTTGAAGAAAACTTGCTGGACTCCGATGGAAAGGTGTTAAGGAGAAGAAGGTTCACCTTCCAACACAACAGTGATCGCACAGTGGCTAAAGTACTGCACACAATCCAGATGTTCATACTTCGTATATACAGAATATCTCAACAGATTCAAGACAGAAATTAAAGCAGAAAGTGCTGCCACAGGGGGTGATCCTTTATCCAGCTCAGATATTTTTTGTCTGATGCTATCATAACTTTCACTTGGATATTATCAAGTTGCATTGATAACATTTAGCTGTTCCAGGCTGTAAAGTAAAGTAAAGGGTGAAAGTCTTTTGCATTTAACCCATTTAACCCATTTGACCCATTCACCAAGTCAAACAGCAGGCTGCCATCATTGGAGGGCGCTTGCGCAGCAGGGTATGGGGACGGTATCTTGCTCAAGGTTATCTCAGTGGTGCCACTTGCAGTCCTGGGATTTGAAACCACAACCTTCTGATCGCAGGGGCAACACCCTAACCACCTGACCACCACCAGCCCAAAGGGGTGATCCTTCTCTATACCTACTGTAAATGTTTTCTGGAAGTGATTTGTTGCACAAAAAAGGACATTTCCATGATGTACATGGGTTGTGGATCTATTTGCTGGTTGCGTAACAGGAACTTGTTTTATTAGCATCACATAATAAAATCTGCTTTCTTTGTTCCTCTCTTCTCTCCTCGCGGTCCTCACAGTCCATCGCCGCAGCTGTGGCCTTCTTCTATAGCAATTACCTTCTTCTGCACTGGCAGCTGCTCATTATGGTGCTGGTGGGCTTCGTCGGGACGTTGTCCTTCTTTTCAGCCGAGAGGATGGTGGACAGCGGTCGACAGGACTCTGATTATGACAGTATCTGAATCCTGGAAGAAGTGCCATTAGATCACGCATCTCTTTTGGCACCTGAGAAATTTCACTGAACACACTGTACGTTGCTGGTTTTGATTTACTGATTCACCTCAGCTTGGAGGACAATGAACACGGCCTTTCGGCAATAAGGAACACCCAGTTTCTGTCTCGTTTCTGCTTTTGTGAGACAAGCAGCTGGACACGTGTTTTTGTTTTTTTTTAACGGCAAGATTTTGCAAAGTCATGGTTTGTTTCTATCCATCAGCTGATAACATTCACAAAATTTTACACAAAATGAAAAAGCTGAGGAATTCATCTGAACGTTAGAAATCGAGAATAGTGACTGTAATAACAGACAGTCTATAACAATCTTGCCAAAGACTCTTAAGCTCTGTTTGCAAATCAGAAGGGAATGTTCAATGAGGTGGAAGTGATAAAGGTCAGGGAAAATCATTATAGTCTGTACGTTTAATTCAGGCTGCACATTAAATTTCAGTCAGGCTACATTAGATCTACATCTGGAGTTTCAGCATTAGTTTCCCCAGCATTAGCATTATGCAGTAAACAGCCTTATTTAAATATCTCTTCCCTATTTTCTCTGGTTTTCAGACACCTTCGTTGAGGTTTGTGTGGGGAGGAGGTGAGAATGGCCTGGTTTCTGAGATCTACTTTAAGCACTGTATTTGATCAGCTTTAATTCAGGGCGATCTAAAGGATGTTGAGGGACGTTTTGGTAAAACTGCATCTATGAATATTTGTTTACTTGAATCGTACTGTGGGCCTGCTGTAAAAACGGAGCCATGATTTTCTGCTTGTTTTTTTATGTACACACAATTAAACTTTATTTTGAGTCTTGTTCTGGTACTGTTTATTTGTGCCAATGGTTTGATGGACCTAACGTGTTTTAACGCTTATCAGCCATGGTCCTCCTCAGTTTACATTTTCAACACCTTCATCAGGATTCTCCCTTTAGATTGTGGAGTTTTTGTTCACTATTACAGTGGTAGCTTCACAAAACCGAGCTGATGGCTAACCCCACTGTGCTCTTAAAGCTGAGATTACTGAACTGAAATGCTGCTTCATGGTGAGAGTAAGTGAAGACATTTATTCCTATAATTAAGCTTTGTCAGGAAGTCTGATTTTCTGTCGGTATGATACATTACATTTATGTGGCTGTTATCCTTTCATTTATCTGTATGGTGTGTGTGTGCATGCTTGTAGTCATGTTTAGAAATTTTTTTCTATTGTGTAACACGAGCTGTGAGGCTGACATAACACTCATTCAGTGATTAGTGATATTTTATTTAACAATAGCCAATTAAACATAAACATCTCAGGGATTCCACACAGGTGGGTTTGTGTGTGTATGATTTTGTGTGCGCGAGTGTATGTATGTATTTGTGTGTGGCCGGTCTGCAGACGGGGACCGGTTGCTATGCAACCACGGACGCCGTGAGTCAGAGGACGGGGCTGGGACGATGCGATTGCCAGAGATCACATCCAATCAACAACGCGTATTCCACTTCTGTTGATGATCCCAGCCAATCAGTACGCGAGGTGGGCGGGAAGAGCGCAATTGTGGACAATCTCAAATCAATTTTCCAAAGACGTGGACATGGGCAATCCATATCCATTCAGACAGAGGAGCTGCTGAATTCAGGACTACTTTTTAAGATTTCATGTTGTTTTTCAGGCTATTTACTCTCCCAGCAGTGCATGTTTAATACAGCACGCTTAGGTCTTTGGCTACGATGTATAATTTTGCAATTCATTTTGAAAACAAACATGGAACGTTTACGTTTCCTTAAGATTTCATAGACATTTATTTATCTTTCATGGTTTTTCTCATTTGTTTTGTGCAGTGGATTGTACTAGATTTTTATTAGATTATCAAGTCATGTCGGGTGAGATCAGTCTGATCGATCTGCTGAATGAGTCGATCGGGTCGCCGGAGTCCGGTTCTGTCAACTTCCGCGCCCTGTACGCGCTGCTGCACGCGCTGCTAGAGAACCTGCACCTGCAGCAGGTGCGCACGGTGTGGGGGGAGGTGGAGGGCCGGGGGGAGGGAGAGGGGGAGGCCGGTGGTCCCGAACCTCCGGCACGTCCCCGGAGCCCCTGCCGCCCCTTGGAGGACAAGCTGCGGCTCGCGGAGAAACAGTTTTCCGAGCTGGAGCGCCTCCCTACCGGCTCAGAGCTGCTCGGTCGCCCCGAGACCCTCGGAGATCTGTGGAAACTCCTGCAGCTCCGGGGGACAGTCGAGGCCAACCGGGACGGAGTAAACAAAGTGAGTCCCTCAGGAAACAAACAAACAAACAATGAAAATATATAAATAACACAAAACAAGCAATAGATGGAGTGTGTATATTTAAACTAAGAAAACAAACACACCCAAGTTCCATTTTCTTTACAGAGTACATTTAACAAATATATGTGTTAGACAAAATACGTACATAATTACACAATATGTACAATATAATATGTACAACACTGTTAGATGTGTAAACCCTGAGTCCGTTCAACATGTTAGCTTACGCAGGCATAGGAATATTTGTACTTTACTCGAGTATTACTGACCCTGAATACTTGAAGAAAATACTGCTTTCCAGGAAACTACTTTTTACTCAGCATATTTTCATTTAGAGTGTCAAATGACGTGTAACACAAGTTGCCCCTGCAACCAGAAGGTTGTGGGTTCGAATCCCTGGATTGCTACTGTCATCACTAAGGTTCCCTTGAGCAAGGTACCATCCCCACACTGCTTCCCGGGTGCCATTCGTTGGTGGCAGCCCCCTGCTTCCCTTGGTGTCTGGGTTAAATGTGTTAAATGCAGAGAAAGAATTTCACACTGTGTGTTGTGGTGTGTTCACGCGTGACTATAAGGGACCACTTTACTTTAAAAGTCATTCAGAGTGGTTTGATGCAAAACATTTGTAGTACTAACTCTAATCACAGCGGTGGTGATAGGAACCCGGAGTCATGATCTCCACAGCACAGATGTTTTATTTATAATCCAAAACCACCTATGAACCCACACATATCCTATATATATATAGTGTTTATGTCCAAATAGAGTAAAACATTGAGAAATGGACATCAAGTCTTGTCTGTGCCTCTGTACCATGAAATTATTTATATAATATTATACACCATCAATATATATGCATCATGCAACTGGTCTTTAACCATTTTGAGTAAAAATGTTTTGTGAGTAGGCTTTAAGAGACATTAAACTCTTGGCTTCCATCACCACTGTTGTGAACAGACTCTTTTAATTGGCAAATTTCTCTAGAAAAGCAAATTTTATATTAAGTCAGTCTGAATGCCTTTGGTGATCAAATATGAGTGAACTCTTTTACGTATTTCTCTGCATTTTTTTCCAGTAGGTTTTAAAAAACCTCACTGTTGTTGGTGTTAACTCAGTCTAAAAATGGTCAGTTGAACCTCTTCCTCCCTACAGTTTACACAGTGTCTCATTTCTTAACCCGACGGACATGGAGAGAAATAGAAATTGTGCATTTTTGACAGTGGCTCATACTGAACTTGTGTTCCACTGATCTGGGATTAATTTGTGTCATTAACGCATGTGTAAGTGACAAACAGTTGCAGAGCTGATACTAGAACAGTCCTCTGAATCTGCACCAAACTTGTTATGCACTGAAATGGAACGTTTCTCCAGGTCCATGGTGCAACACAAAGAACTAAAACAGAAACAACAGAAAACTACACAAGTGCAGACAGGACAAAATACACAGAGAGAGCAAGAAAAACACAAGAGCAACAAAACAACTGGACAAGACGACATTTAGTGTGGTCGACCTTTGTATGAACGCAGCTGTATTGAACAGTGGAGTCGTTAAAAGTGTTCAAAATGCAGAATAGAGGTCGAACAGCAGTAAACACAATCATAATCATAGCAGCAGCTGGACAGAGCTTTAATTCTACTGTTTTTACTGCTCTTACCTTTGTTCTGTCCACATGCAGCTGTAACTATATGAATTTCCCACCTTTGGGATGAAAAAAAGTTTATTTATCTTATCTAATGTGCAGCATGTAATACATACTGGGTGTTTACAGTGGCAGTTGAAGTTGTTTAAGGATGACAGCAGAGATATATTCAACATTTTCTTACTTCCACAGAACACACACACACACACACACACACACACACACACACAGACATAGGCTCTGTTCTCTGTCCAGCAGCTGGGGGTCTGTCCTGGGGTCAGATGTTTCGTCAGGTCCTGTCGCCGCAGAGAGGCGGTTGATGAAAGACTTGCGAACAATGAGGACCTGACACTGAGCTCCTTTCTCAAATGACTAAATGCCTCGTCTCTCTCTCTCTCTCTCTCTCTCTCTCTCTCTCTCTCTCTCTCTCTCTGTCCTTCCAGTAACTGCAGCTCATCCATACCCAGCAGTCAGAAGCAGAACACACTCCTAACGCTGGCCGTGTCATAAACACAGAGGGTTTACCGTCATTACATGTGCATTTTGGTCATCAAGATCATGTTAGTAATGTTAGTTAACAGGCTACAGAGGGTTAATTCAGTAACAGCTGCTGTCAAACTTAAACACCTGACCACACCTTAAACAGAACAATAAGATCATCCAGCACACTCTGAGGTTGTCAGGACACCTGACTGCAGATCTGATGCCAAAACACACATCTGAACATCCAGTTATTTTTATTAGTTTTATTATCGCCTCCAATTTTCACATTTATCAGTTCAAAACTGTTCAGACACTAAAGAAATCCAAACAGGGCCTCACCCAGAATATTCTGAACTCAAGATTCATGTACAGTCATGAAAAAAAGGATTGATTTTGGTTGATTTTCTAAGTTAGTACAACCTGTACAGTAAACACTCATTTTCAACCATTTTTAGTTCTCAGATTCTGTTTATCTGATGAGTTTTAGATATTGCAAAAATAAAACATAATATAAATTGACAAAGTACTGAAGTGTCCACAGATTTTATTGGAATATTTCTGCTAAATTCAGTCAGAAACAGATTAATTCATAGACACTGTAGAGAAAAGTGCTGACTTTCTTTACAGTTGTCAGTGAACAGAACTATGAGACTAAGTGGAAAAATGAATCACAAAATCTTCTGAGGTGTTATAAGTAATGATAAAACAGTGGTAGGCCTGCGCACGTTAACACGTTATTATCACGTTAACATATTACTTACTTAACGGCAACACATTTTTATTATGTGTTAACACTGTTTTTAAATCTTTTTATTTTGAAAGTTGGTTGATTGTTTGAGGCTTGTGCAGCATGCAGCTCTACATCTTGGCTGGTTTCGCAGGGGTCCGACATCCCAATACTTTTGTCTATATTATATTGACAAAAGTAATGGGACGTGTGACCTTTACGCCAACAGATACATAGACTTTATTATGGAGTTGGTTCCCCCTTTACAGCTGCTATAATGGTTCTGCTCCCCATGCTCTGGACTTCTATAACAAACTAGATAATGCAAGTAACTTCGGTTTTATATTTGATTTAATTACATTAATGTTTAGGATGAGATTTACAGAAATATTTGAGCTGTAACCGTGTGACTGTGTTAAAGGGAACACTGCTGTTAAAAAGCTCCTTATTTGTTTAAAATGTTATTGCACTTTTGTTCATATAGCAGTACATTAAACCTAAAAGTGCGCCATACACCACTATTGAATTAATTATTTAATTTTGCATATAACAGTGTGAGTAATCGCAGAAAAGCATGCAGTTGATTGTGATTAAATATTTTAATTGTTGACCATCATTAGTGAAATGGTTATGTGAGTTATTACTACTGAACACACTTGGGCAGATTATTATTAGAACAGCAAATTTTAATATCTAACCTGTAAGTTTATGTAGTATGTTTGAAAATCACTGAAATTTGCATTTAGGTCAAACAGACTGTGGCTGCTAATTTGGCTCAGATAAGGATAATGCATAGGTAAAAGTCATTATGTTTTGATGCAATATGAAAGAAAAACGATCATTTTGCATTTTAAATTGTATTTTATCGTTCTTAATATCCCCAAGGATGTGAACTCACATTATAAAGACTATGCATTTTCGTTTCAGTTTGAAGTGTTGAAAGTATTTAAAAATTAGGCCACTGAGCTGTTTAAGCATAAAATGTTCGATACATTGTGTAGCACCACCACATACTTATTTTCATGGCTACTGTTTCTTAATAGATCTGCTTTCCAGATGACATGATAGATGATCCATCCCACATAACTCGAAGCCACAGAGCTATAGCCAAAGCCCTGGCACTGCCCAGGCACGTCTGCGCGGATGTGCACCAATGAATTCCTGTTTCCATCTCTCTGATAAGCCACAGGTAATTAACCCCCAGCCGAGCTCAGTGTAATATGGAGAACAGCTTTAGCTGCAGTCAGCGGGAGCACAAAGAGGTCCTGCTCAGGGCCTCTGAATCATTAAAGCCCCCTTTAGGTTTGGAGTCACAGTCAGAGTCCACAGATACGGACAACTGGCCCAAACTGACCCAGGCTGGAGACTGTAGAACAGGAGGGGGTGGGGGTCACCCAGGCCATGGTCGGGTCTGTTGTTTAATCTGGATGAAAGGAGCGATTCACTAATCTCTATTTGTGGGATATCCACATTTATTCCATACACTGTATGGACAAAAGTATTGGGGCGCCTGCCCATCACACCATCAGGAACTTCTTCCAACTGTTCTTGGAAAACTTTCCACAAGATTGTGGAGTTTCTGTGGGAATTTGTGTCCATTCATTCTGTAGATCATTTATGAGGTAAGGCACTGATGATGCCCTGGATCACAATCTCCGTTCCAGTTCATGCCAAAGGTGCTGGATAGGGTTGAGGTCAGGACTCTGTGCAAGAAAGTCAAGTGCTTCCACACCGAACTCATCCAGCCATGTCTTCCCCAAACTACGTCTGGAAGCATGGCACTATCTAGAATGTCTTCTGAAGTATTAAGATTGCCCTTCACTGGAAGTAAGGGGCCCAAACCCTGAAAAACTGGTGTGTCCCAATACTTTTGTCCATATAGTATTCATTTGGTATTATTTATTATCCTGCTTGTTCAACTACATGGAAATAGAGATAGTTAATAACAACACAATAAAAATGAACTTTACTTCACCTCCCCTTTATTTACACCCCCCTAAAAAACAAAAAACTTCCACCACCCTGTGACTGTGTAACTAGCATACTAGGAGATGAGTGGTCATTCATTAACGAGGCACCCAGACCCCCCTCGATGTTTCACTTCTGATGTACATTGTTGATCTATTGGTATTTCCTTTGCTCTGCAAGGTCAACACGTCACACACACACACGCACACACACACAAACTCACACCGTGGCGTCTCCCAGGGTAACAACCACAATGTGTTTGACAAGCAATCCTGTTTGACACCTGAGGTGCATCTCCTGCTTCCTGAAAGACTCTCTCCAGGGGGCAGGGCTGCCCAGCACATCATCTATTATTGATCATCATGATATCGCTCTCTGCAGAACTTATACTGCATAAGGCTGCAAAATGCAGGGCGAGCAATCACAGCGTTTCTGACAGGGTGACCAATCACAGCTCCAGATGAGTTATTGGATGCTCTGATGAAAATATCAAATTACACAGGTCAACAGGTCATTTTCATCAGCGTCGTGTGGGTTTTTTACTGGTTTTAATGATGATTGCAAATCTGTAACTAGCCACTTATATTTTTCATTTTTCATCTGATACTATAGCCTAAGCACGGTACGCAATTTAACGCCAGATGGTATTGACTGCAATTGATTTCAGTTACCATGCTTAGAAATGGTAAAAATAATCCAGACAGTTTCTAGTATGTGTGTGGTTCATTCACAACAACAGCACAACGTCGCCCTATTACTGCAGATCTTAAGAAGACATAAAGACTGTACTCCAGCTGTCCACTGCTTGACACTGCACATGTCGTCTGTACCAGTTGTTCCAGTGGACTGGTGACTGGCTACATCAGCGAAAGGCAACAATGCCAATTGCAATCCTGATGCTGTGGAGGGAACCTCAAGAATGTCTCAATGAGGCCATGTTGCCACTGCCATGTGAATACAAGTGCATTATAAAACTAAAACTAAGCACAAAATTTTATGTACATTTTATGCAATCTGAAACACAAGTAGAGGGTGGTGATGGTCTAGTGGTTAGGATCCTTGCCTCTGGATCAAGAGGTCATGAGTTCGAATACTACCTTCAACACTGGGTCCCTAAGCAAGATCCTTACCCCCAAGTTGCTCCAGGGAGACTGTCCCCTGTAGTTAGGGAATGGAAGTGGCTTTGGATAAAGGATCTGCTAAATGCCGTAAATGTAAATACAGTGTAAAGTAACATTATTCACAACTCAAAAAGTTGATGTGATTGGAAAAAACTCAATACAGATCTAATATCAGCCTGAAAAACGGCCAAACTTTACCCCTTTAAAAAACTCAGATTGGCCAAATTGTTTTTAAAGGACCCAAAATCTACATTTTCTTCTATTTAAGTTTTTCCATGAAAACAATATGTGTAGGTTTGTGTACCAAAAATTCTAATGAATTATAATTCATTCTTACATGTTCATTTTCCAACCTCTGTGTCATGGTGTGTCTTGTGTAAGGGAAGGGGAGGACGCTAGGGCAGTACAGGCAAAAGGTTTAATAAACAACACAGAACACAGGATAACATCAAACGAAAACCAAAAACCTCGACTCAGAATCACAAAGCAAAAACAAACATGAACAGAAATCCAAAACGGCTAGGCTCATGCTTCTATGAACATGAAAAAACAAACCAAGAAAAACCTCCCTCACATACAAGCAAGGGGATCAGCGAGATAAATAAGTTTCCAGCGTTAGCAACACGCAGCATGAACTCAGGACAGGGATGAAGCACGAGCCTGCAAAAGAAACATAAGAACAGACAGCATTAATATCAAAAACAAAACAGGGCATAAACCAGAGCACATACAACACCAAAGAAAAACAAGTACAGACTCACAGGACAGGGGTCAGGCTGGGCTTTAAATACTGAACATAAATGGGAAATGGGTGAAACTCATAATAGTGGGACGTGATACAAATAAAGCATGATGACTTGAAAGGGAGGAACAGAGGTGGATTGGGATACGGAAAAGCTGGGAACAGGGACAGACACAGAGACATGAACGAAAGTAGAAAGAGAACAGAATACTGGGGACGTGAGAAAAGAAATAAACTATAACGAAACTAATACTCAGGAGACTGGGAAGGGATTCTACGGGGGGAAGGCGAGGCGACCGTGAGACTCGTTTAGAATTAAACAGGCTGGTTTGTTAATGTGCCTTTAGGACTGGAATATGTAGCTGTTTTCTGATTGGCTGCCCTGCACTGCAGCTCATGACAGAAACACTCCTTAGAACTTCAGTCAGAATAGGAGGGACTAAACTGATGTAGGATGAATAAGAAGATATGTGCATATCACACAATATTAGATTAAAAAAAAATTTTAAAAATCAGTATTCACTATGAAAACAAACACCTTAATTTTAGCCTTCAAAATGATCTTAATTTTGAAAATTAAGGGAAAAAATGCACATATTAAGGCTGATTAATGGGTAAACTACAGAATTTTTCAAATTTGTCCCTTAAATAATAGAACCTCCTGAATTAACACGTTAAATTTAAGATTTAGGTGTTTCACACTCATGCCTTAAATCTAATTTTAAGGTAAAATTAAGGGGTTGCTTCACAAATTGACAGGCACTTAATTCAAATGAGGGGGTTTGACGTATTTTCAGGGGTAAATTAAAGTAGGGTTAAGCACATTTAGGTACATTGTGTTTCGTAGTGATTAACGGAAAACTAATTGGGTATCAGAGGGGAAAATGAGTCTGATTTAATGCTGGAACAAATCTATCCTGTAAGAGCACATGTTCACACCGTGTAACATCATGCTGTATTTCTTCCTGTGGGGTAATAGAGTGTTTAAGTAGTTTGAGCTACTTTTAGATGCTCTTCTCAAGTAAAGTTGCTTCAATTAAAAATAGCTCATTCATAATTATAATGAAAAAGAAAACCTCTCAGACTGATTTAAAAAGTGGGATTATGCTGCTTCCTTTGTCACTGTACATGGATAAAATTATTAAGACATTTATTTTTTATACCTGGTTTCCTCGCTGATTACGTGATTAACTGCAAAAATGTTGGTAATACAGTTCATTACAGATCTGTAATTCTTCCTGCGCTCTACTTTTCTCAAGTTTACGAAAAAGAAATGTTTCTATAAACTTAGATCCTCTGAGTGCCCCTGAGCTCCCAGCTTGTAATGAGATAATGAGTCATGCCCATGTGCAAATACTTTAAGAAACAACGTTCCATTCATCATGGATATCAGTACAGGCATGCATGGCTTTCCCTGTGAGTGTGTGTGTGTGTGTGTGTGTGTGTGTGTAGTTGTGTAGTTTTGATACTATGAAGCACAGCTGTTTTGCGTCACAGTGTTAAGAACACAGTAGACTAGCTGAAAGCCGTGATAGATGAGGCTACCAGGCCAGGCCGTTGTTTTAGAGCCGTTAGTGGAATGCCTTTGTCGTCACTTTTCTCTGGTTTGGGTTCTTGCCTCGTCCTACGAATCTAATAAGCCAAAACCCAGGACAAATTTGACTGTCTGCCAAGTCAAACGGATCTCACAGGGAAGCCAAACATCAATAAGAGGACGACCGGGCTCCAATAAGAACAGGGGTTAGGCACACAGGTTCGGGGGAGATGGTGGGCCATGTTTTATCCAGGACTGATGGCATTCTCTGAGCTAAAAGTTGCCATGGTAACGCTCCATTCGGGTCAGAGGCCAGGAGGATTCCTGGGGACCCTCAGAGTTCGAATATTACCTGTAAAAGAAGGAGGGTGTGCTTAACTGATTCCGCTGTGTGCTGTAAAGACTGTTTCTCCTTTGTTCACAATGGCGAGGGTTTCTAATGAAATTAAATGAAGTGTCTGAGAGAACTTTCGCTCTGTTCCTCAGTGCGTGGATCTGATCAAAGACCTGCTGGAGGAGATTCAGGGGCTCAAGGAGTCAAGAGACATCCTGAAGAAGGAAGTGGAGACCCTTCAGTTTCAGTTCAACCAGGTGACACACAAAGAAAACCCTTCAGATCTCATTTCAGTACTGTTGCACCAATGTTGCATTACAGGCTGCTCGGTTCCTGTTTTGGCTCGAGTCAGGTTCATTAGACAGCATGGAGTGATGGGATCGAGTCCAAATAAATGTGTCAGCAAAACTTGCCTAGAAAGCAGTGCAGTCTGTCACAGAACTCCATTAAAACTGTTCAAAATGAGTGGCAAAATTATTTATAAGCCATATGAAACACTTCAGTATTTGCTAATATAGTGTCTGACATTCTGTTAGTTTAATTGTTAAAAATCTAAGTGATACACAACTGGAAACAAACGATAAGGAATGAACTACATTCAAAATTACTCCTGATCATGGCTTTAGTTCATTTACTCTGGAAAAAGGGCAAAATAATACGTTACAGCATCTCGTTAATCCAGAAGAATTTATTTACTAAGTGTTAAAGGTTTATTTTAGTAGCAGCTGAACACCTGATCACACCTTAAACAGAACAATAAGATCATCCAGCACACACTGAGGTTGCCAGAAAGCCTGACTTGTCCTAAATTGTCGCCACAGATTTTCACATTTATCAGTTCAAAACTGCTCAGATACTAAAGAAATCCAAACAGGGCCTCATTCAGAATATTCTGGACTCAAGATTCATGTACAGTCATGGTAAAAGTGTTTGGTTGGTTTTAGTGCCCACCAATTTTAGTGCTCAGTTTATCTGATGAGTTTTATATATTGGAAAAATAAAACCTAAAATATAAATTGACAAAGTACTGATGTGTCCACTTGAACACAGATTTTATTGGAACATTTCTGCTAAATTCATTCAGAAACAGATTCATTCCGAGACGCTGGAAAAAAAAGTGCTGACTTGGATTTCTTTACAGCGTCAGTGAACAGAACTATGGCACTCAATGTCACAGTTAAACACGATAAAATGCCTAAAGCTCCTTTATTTACTTTCCAAAATGAAAAGTAAATGCACAAAACCAGAAGTTTTTTGCATATGCATTAAAACAGCACAGAGTACAGCATTCATCTCACACTGCACTCAGTACGAAGTTCATAAGCACAAATAATCCAAATAACACAATCCAGTCCAAGCTAAAACCGTATCATCAACAGTACATTCAACCAAGTGTTTTCATGTTGCTCTCTTATATAATCAAACCGCAGGACTTTATGTGTCTTTTTTTTAATCCAGATTAATGCAGGCCAGCTGTCTCATAAAATTTCTGCAGTGGAGCAGTGCCTCCACCAGGTGGAAGAGCTGAGGAGCTCCACGGTGGGTGGAAAGTGAAAATGAAAATGATGATCCTGATGAGTCCCTGTCCTATCACATCTTAATTTTTATTGCACTTCAGGGGTTGACTGTATTTACACTATTACTGTTCTGTCTGTATGTCTGCTCTTCCCTTTCCTGTAAAAAAGCAAGAGTTGAAGGACAAAATGGAGCTTTACCCTCCACCTGAAGACCTTTCTCAGTGCGTGACATGGGAGGTCCTGCAGGCGACTCTTCTCAGTGAGAGACAGAAGATGAAGAAGGTAAACTTGTGCTCTTCTACAGATAATCTTCAGTGTTCAGTGAATTCCGAATTAATACGAAGGCCCAGTTACTTACTTAAACTCATCAAAGCCCAGTTACTTACTTTGGTATAAAAACATTTTATTGGATTTTATTTTTGACCTAATGGTCCACATAAGGCTGTTTCTGTTCCACTGTCTGGCGTATATAAACAGTGTCTGGTCTTTTGTTGCGCCCTATAAAAAAGGTCAGTTTCAGGCTTTATCAATTCTGTGTGAATTCAGAATTCAGCATATGCTCTATAGAATGCCTGTAAGGACTGGAGAAGAGGAGTTTATGAAACATTTACATACTGTACTACAACACAGGGCAGCCAATCAGAACAGAAAGCATTTATGTACATCAGTCTAAGAAATACAGCTTGTTAAATTCTGCAGGAGTCTATGGGAAGTTGGAATATGGCTGTGTAAGAATTAATTAGGACTGTATTTATCAAATAAAATTACATAAAGATCCTAGATCTGATCTCATACTAAGATCATCTGGTTACATTTATTTATTTATTTATTTATTTATTTTTAATTAATTAAATTTTTTTGTGTATACATATATACACATATATATATATATATATATATATATATCCACATGCATACATACATATACGTACCCATATATATATACACACACACACACAACAACCCCCCCGAAAAAAAAAAAAAAGAGAACAGTCAAATAAATAAATAAATGAAGCCTGTGCTTTCATGGATGTACTTATATGTGTTTGTGCAGTGTTTATTTAGGAATTGTATTTATTTAGAAATTTAAGACGTTGGGAGTTGCCTCTTATTCAAGATATAATACCACATAGGTCCCCAGGCTAAAAAGAATGCATGTGAGCCCCTTATTGTATATTTAATTTTTTCTAAGTTAAGAAAATGCATTAAATCTTGAAGCCACTGGCCTGCTTTTGGGGGGATTTTGGACTTCCACTCTAATAGGATACGTCTGCGAGATGCAAATGCAATGACATCTAATTGTTTTTGAGTAAAGGAGCCGGTTACTTTGGGGGTTCCAAAAATAGCCACCTCTACACATGGTTCTAAGGTTATATTGTGAGCTTCCGCCAGGGTTCTGAAAACTGAGGACCAGAAACCTGAAAGTTTGTGGCATGACCAAAACATGTGGGTTAGATCTGCCACCTTAGTGTGGCATCTAATACATATTTTGTCCATATTTGGATAAAAGGTGGCTAACTTGGCTCTGCTTAAATGTATTCGATGGACGACCTTAAATTGTATTAAGCTCAGTCTTGCGCAGGAAGTACTGTTATTTACTCTATACATTGCTCTGGTCCATGTATCTTCTTGAATTTCACCTTCTAGTTCCTTTTCCCAATTGGCTTTTATCTTACACATGTAATTGTCCTTTACCGACAGTAAGATTGAGTATATGCGTGATATGTGGCCCTTTAGCTGTACTGGTTCTTCTAAAAGGGTGTCCAATAGTGATCTTTCTGGTCTTTTGGGGAAGGAAGAACTATGAGTACGGGCAAATTGTCGGGTTTGGAAATATCTGAACAGGTCGGACTGTAGTAAATTCTATTTTGATTTAAGAGCTGTAAAGCTTGAGAATACTCCTTTTTCGTAGAGGTGATTAAATTCAGTTACTCCCTTGCTATGCCATAGTAAGAAAGCTGAGTCTGATTTGCTTGCAAGGAAAAGGTGATTGTAAAGAATAAGACTGCTTCTAAGAAGCGTTTGGGATAGTTTTAAGTGTTGACGGAGTTGAATCCAGATTTTCATTGTGAAACACACTACTGGATTTGTGGTATACTGGGAGTATTTAATTGGTAAACTTGAGGTAATCAGTGCTCGTAGGGAGCTGGAAGTACATGATTTGGCCTCTAAAACACACCAATCCATGTTTGGTTTTTGCAGCCAGTGAGCAATTTTTTTAACATTGGCTGCCCAATAATAATACTGCAGGTTAGGAAGTGCCAATCCTCCTTTTAACTTAGGCCTCTGAAGTGATTCTTTTTTAATCTTTGGTGTCTTTCCATTCCATATAAAGCTAGAAATGCGCCTGTTCACTAATGTGAAAAATGATTTTGGAAGGAAAGTAGGAAGGCACTGAAATAAATATAAAAATCTTGGTAGAATATTCATTT
Source organism: Hemigrammopetersius urotaenia (assembly GCA_037974485.1). Taxonomy (NCBI): domain Eukaryota; kingdom Metazoa; phylum Chordata; class Actinopteri; order Characiformes; family Alestidae; genus Hemigrammopetersius; species Hemigrammopetersius urotaenia. The sequence goes on from JBBPDC010148261.1 coordinate 17,064, forward strand.
TTACACAATTTATTCTGCCAGTTAGTGTCAGATGTAGAACCCTCCATCATTGTAGGTCTGATTTAAGTTTACTAAGGAGAGGTACATAGTTCTCCTGATAAAGATTATAAACTACTCTAGTTATTCTAATCCCTAAATATTTAAGGCTTGATTTAGTTGTACTGAATGGCAGAGTATTATGTGGTATTTTCCTGGCTGACTCATTTACAGGCAAACATTCACTTTTTCACCAGAGAAACTGCCAAAAGCTTGTAGGAGTTCAATAACATATTTCATAGACAGCTGAGGGTCAGAAATGTAAAGAAGCAGATCATCTGCATACAATGACACCTTGTAATCCATCCCCTCCCTATAAATGCCCTGAAATGAAGTTGCGGCTTTTAACATTAAAGACAATGGTTCAGTTGCCAAGATAAATAGAAGTGGGCTCAGAGGGCATCCCTGCCGTGTGCCTCTTGACATGGAAAAATATTGTGACTTAACCTTATTTGTAATGACGCATGCCTTGGGGTTGGTATATAACAATCTAACCCAGGTAATGAATTTTGTCCCAAAACCAAACTTTGACAGGGTTAAAAATAAATATTTCCACTCCACCCTGTTGAAAGCCTTTTCAGCATCTAATGATATAACCATTTCAGGGGTGTTGGTAGGGGACGGGGTATAAAGAATATTTAGTAGCCGACGTATGTTAGAAAAAGAATAGCAGCCTTTTAGAAAGTCTGTTTGGTCATCTGAAATAATATGGGCTAGGCCAGGCTCTAATCGAGAGGCAAGGATTTTTGATAAAATTTTAACATCCGTATTTAATAGTGAGATTGGCCGATATGAGCTTCATTTAGATGGATCTTTGCCGGATTTGGGTAATACTGTAATTGATTCCTCGGTAAGCGATTGGGGCAAAATTCCATTCACTAAAGAATATTCAAACATTTCCAGCAAGAGGGGGGCTAAAGCAGATGAGAATTTTTTGTAGAATTCAAGTGGGAAACCATCCGGGCCCGGTGCTTTTCAACTTTGCATCAGTGAGATTGCTGTAATAATTTCATCAAGCTTGAGGGGTTGGTCCAAGTTCTCTTTCTGTTCTTGTGAAATAGTGGATGTTTCAAGTTTGTCAAAAAAGTTGTTCATAGCTATTTGCTCCAGATTGGCTTGAGATGTGTATAAATCAGAAGGGATCAAGTACAGTTCCACCCGACTCATCTTCAATTTGGGAGATTGATAGTGCAGCAGCTTTGCTTTTAATTAGGTGAGCTAGTAGCCGGCCTGACTTTTCACCGTGTTCGTATAAAAGACCTCTTGATCGGAGGATCAGTTCCTCTGCCTGTGCTGTTGATAAGAGATTATACTCTGTCTGGAGATCTAGTCTCCTCTTATAAAGTTGGGGGGTTGGGGACACAGAGTATTGTTTATCCAGGTCCATTATTAGACTAATAAGTTGCTTCTGTTTTTCTCTTTGCTTTTTCCTGACATTGCCAGAATAAGATATTATTTCTCCTCTGAGGACAGCTTTTAATGTATCCCATAGAAGGGAAGGAGAGACTGAATCTGATCTGTTGGAAATAAGAACATTTTTGATGGACGTTAGTATATGATTACAGAAGTCTGGTATCAAACCTCCAAGACCGGGTAGAGTCTCAGATTTTTACCCCCGTACTGCAGCTCGTGCTCTCTAGCCCATCGCAATACCCATTCTTTATCCTGGTATCTATGAAAGCACACCACAATGGCTCTAGGCGGCTTTCCATCCTTCGATTTTGCGGCTAGCGCCCGGTGCGCTCTATCCAGTTCGGGGGGAGACTCGAACACTTGGTTATCCGTCACTTCTTTTAGTAACTTTGCAGTGAATGCAATCATGTCTGTATCAGTTTCGCTGTTTTCAGGAACTCCCACTAGATCTGGGAGGTTAGATCTGCGTGAGCCATTTCCAGGTCATCTAACCGCTCGAGAAGTGTAGCATTAGCCGACTTCAGCTGGGAAATTTCAGCCTCTGCTTTTGCTAGTGCTTCAAAGTTCTCGGCTGCTGTGGTTTCCACTGATGAAAGTCGTTGCCCGAGCGCAGTGACTGTTTCTTGGAACATTTCTATAGATGTCCGAATGGGAGCAAGAGAAGATTGAATCAACACAGTAATGTCTTTCAAAAGATTTTCGCGTTGTTTTTCAAGTTCAACAGCAAAAAGACTCTTTGTCGGTAGCACTTCCTTCTCCCTTGCTGCCGCTGCCATGTTAGCTAGCTTACTGCTCAGCGTACCTTTTTTCAGTTCTTGCGGAGAACTGAAAAAATCTCGACAGACAAACTAACACTTATGTTGTTGCCGTTCGGTTTGTGCAGATAGTTATTAAATTGGGGCACTGGCCGTTAAAAAAAAGGTGATTACTTCGGAGCTCTTTCACTACACGTCCATTCCCTACATTCTCCAACCAGAAGCCCCCATCCGGTTACATTTATGAGAAACTCTGGGAAAGAGTGAGTGGGAGTGTAGGATTATTAAAGGAGGAACAAATGCAGTTTGAAATATGGGCTGACAGACAAACTCATGAACCCATGGGCGTAACAGAAGTTATGCATTGCATAAAACAGTTTAGCATCAAGTTGTGTGCTGAGTGCAAAAAAACACTTTGTATATTCTGGGAAAGTAAAACAGCCATTAGCAGGATCTTTAGAAGATTTACTTGAGTTACTTTCCCCAAACAAAGTAGTTTCATGGAATCGATTTTGCTCACCCTTGTGTTCTTGACTCTGATGCTCATACAGGACCTAAAGGACAGCATCACAGGCACTAGAACCCCAAACACACCTTCAGACATCAGCAGCCCTCGGGCTCAAAGAGGCTGTTCCACTGCCCACCCCAGCGCGACTGAGTCTGAAGGCTCTGATAGTCCAGTCCTGGAGAGTCCACGCGTCCCCCCGTCTCCGCCAGACGCCCGGTCTGATGGAGGTCTGTCTTTGACTGGGGATCCACCGTTGTCGCGTCTCAGCAGTGCGACCCTGCGCTACCCAGAGACGGTGGAGGCTCTGAGGGACGTGGGGCGGCTGCAGGAGAACTTCCAGAGTCTGGAGGCTCGAGTGGAGCGTCTGGAGAGAGGAAAGGCGGATCAGGTCCAGGTCGAGCAGCTTGCGGAGCTTCTCAGTGAAATAGGTATGAACCTGCAGGAATGAGGGACGTTATAAATTGTAATAATAATAATAATAATAATAATAATAATAATAATAATAATAATACATTGTATTTTTAAGCAGCTTTCACATCACTCAGGAACACCGGACAATAACATTACAAAAACAAAAGAAACAAACAATATAAAAATGATATACAAAGACTAAGAAAAAGTAAACTTAGAACTCTCCTGTGGTTCTCACACTGACTTGAAACTTATATTGTTGTTGTCGCTTTGGATAAAAGCGTCACATATTTGCTTTATTAGCAGCCGCAATAGTAATCATTTAATGGAAGAGTGTAGCCAATCAGCACTGAGCAAACTACCTGTTTAGAAACAGCATGTGATATACAGTGTTTAATTATTTATTTATTTTTAAGGAAAAATAGGGATCACTTTTCTCATACTGCAGTGGGATTACTTTACTTACAGCTCGCTGGACAATGTAATTCCATTACTCACTGCTTTACTTCCATTTTACTCTCTAAACCCACACAAATCAGCCCCAGCTGGAAAGAACAAGGTTAAATTAAGTTCTTGGGTTTTCCCTTGTTCTTTCCAGCTGAGGCTGATTTGTGTGGGTTTTAGAGAGTAAAAAGGAGGTAAAGCAATGAGTAATGAAATTGCATTGATGAATGGTTTATGAATGTATGAACAGCTAATGTTGTTCGAAAGCCAAAAAATGAGCAGAAGCAGTTACTACCATGAAATAAAATCTTTCTGTATAAAAAATAAAGCTTACATCGCTGTTTTGGTATGAAAACTGTGGCGATGGAGTTGCTTTCATATTAGAAAGCCTTCGACAGCTCACTTGATGAGTTTAATTCATGCTTATAAGTTTGTAGTCCCTAGAAAATGATAGATAGAGTTTCATTAAACTTAATTTTGACTGTTTCAGACACTTTAACTCATCATTGGATGAAGCCTGGAAACTACATTTTGTAGTGCAGTGATATACTGGACATTATTTTACAAAAGAAACCTTTTTTTAAGACTTTGTTTCCCTGATTCAGACCTGCATGGTCTTCTTTGTTTGTATGCTGTGCCTAGGAGAGAAGGACATGCCTGAGAGTGTACTGGAGCAAGTAAATCATCTGAAGGGTCTGATGAATTCTGTGGTAGCAGATAAAGACAAGGTATTAAAAGAACACATGCGCACATTTCTTTGAGAGTGCCGCCACACACACATTTGTCACAGTATACTGTTGTAGGTGTTGGAGACGAGCATAGCTGGTGAGTCAGAAAGTTCTGGTTTAGGTGAAGAGATGGAGTCTGAGTCACAGAGCAGCCAGAGCAAAGACAGCGCTAGTCCTCCACGGCCGCAGCACCATCAGATAGCTTATCCCAGGTAAACACCATCCTCGGCCAGCAGGGGGCGGCACTCACATCTTCACTTTTAAACATTACATTCAGAGCCAGTTTATCCAAGCAGGCTGTTGTTGCAGTTGTAAAATAATGTAAGAATGAATAAATTTTATATATCATTTTTACAGTTTCTCCAAACATTTTGGTTTTTGGTATAAAACAATAGTGACATGCACATTTTACACAGACACACTCCCACACATTACACACGCAATAACCAATTTTTTTCCAAAGCTGTTTCTCCAACATTCTTGTTTTTTTAGAGGTTTGCTTTAATTTCACAAACAAAAACAACTGCTGTACTGAGGCTTATGGGACTATCTCTTACATACACACACACACACACACACACACACACACACACACACACACACACACACACACACACACACACACAC